>JAWRVF010000714.1:0-188476 GCA_036785485.1 Physcomitrellopsis africana | reverse complement strand
TATATTTTACTTCAGAGTATTTTATAAACACTTTTATGAAATACTTAAAAAATCATGGCATATTGTAAATGCGTGTATATATATATATATATATATATATACATTTATATATTTATATGTTGAGAAAGTAAATAGTTGATGTTAACAAGTCAAAGTATCACTTGAATTATATAAACATAATTTTTATGTGAAATGCTAACTTTCAAAGTGGCTTAAGTTAATGGCACTTACAATCATTCTAATTTTTCAGCATGCTCACATCCTGGGTCTAGGAAATTGGAGCGTGGGAGTGAGTGTTGGGTGGTGAGAGGAGGTGGGGTCGCTGTCGGTTGGCATGGATTGCTTGGGGTAGCGATGTGAAGGCTTGTTGTGGGACGAGAATGATTGTGCCATGTTTTGGGGAGGTTTGGTGGACGGTACGAACATTTGTGCAGTTGTTGCATGGCAGTCGTGACCTGGGATGGTGAGATGTCGGGTGGAATTTTTGGAGGAGGGTAACTGTCGTGTTAGTGTTGGCGAGATGAGGGATTCGGGGGAGTTTGGGGGAAGGGTGTGAGATTGGGCGAGGGGTGCATGAGGAGTTGGAATTGGCACCTCTCAGTGGATGAAGTCGAAAGGGGAGAATCATCACCGATCTTTTTGTGGATTTATGTATTTATGCAAGATCACTGTAGTTTTTTAAATTTGTGCTTTTTGAATAATTTCTCCTTGAAGTACTTTTTGGTGTTCTGTGTTTGCAGTTTTCATGATGAGGAATGGTAGTTGTTTCAGTCAATGTCTCGATTTTCAATCGAATCAATTGTGACTATCTGTAACAACACTGTTGTGCGCCACTGAGATTGTTTTGAGTGACGACAACACTGTTGAAGTTTAGCGTCTTTGTTGGAAATTTGGAAACTGGTGGGAGTTTTGTTCGAATCTGTTTGCGGTTTTTCCGTCGTCTACGAAGTACTTCTGTGTGTCGCATGTTTTCTGGGTATGAACCTTGGACCTGGTGCACATAATGCATTCAGCATTGTCATTATGTCTTGTTTATTGTAATCAGAAAGCATAGGTCTTTTCCGTTGACGTTAACCAGCAGCATTCAAAGAACACTCGGACCAACATGTGTTTTACTGTATTCCATGGTTGGGCCCAACTTTGGCAACACCTGCACTGAAATATGCACCAGCACTAGTGCAGTTCGTATCTTTTTATGTTGACCCTTGGTTTTTTGTGAATGAAGAAGATGTCTTTTGGAACATGTGCCAACTGTATCCAAAAATCAAATTGTCGGGTGGAGGGCATGGGGACGTCAGTGCGGAAGTTACTCACCACCAATACAACCATTACCGACAATCTGCTGGCTTGGACTTAAATATGTATGTTTTATCTGGTAAGACAGGGATGGACCCTCTGTCACCTTGCACAGCTTTCATTGTTGGATGGCCTTTTTAGTCACAGAATCAGGACCCAGTGAGAACTGTTTAAGTGTACACGAGGCGGGGCAAAGTGAGTTGGAGCATCTAGAAGAGAAAGATGCCAAAAAGATTGGAGGCGGGATTTGTAGGCGTATTTTAGAGTGTGAGGGTTTGTAGGAGAAGAATAAGATAGAGAATGGGTTTGAACGTTGGTTGGCACATATTTAGAGGCACTGTTCTCCAGAATGGAGAATTGGTGTGGAGTGGAAATCTGGTCGTAGGTTGAGGAGTTGGTGAGATGTTTTCTTTTCCATACTGCCGATTGAGAATCCAATACCACAGAAACGCACTGTTTTTAAGCTCGAACTAATTTAAGAGCATTACCACTTATTGCTAGAATCTGTCTGCGGGCATAGCTGTGTGGTGAACAGTTCAGTCTTTGCCGTGAAGAAATTTGCTTTAGTAGATATGGTACTGGGGATGCTCACTTGCGGCGGAATTTTAATTGTTACTACCGGAATACCTGTGTGGTAGGTCTGTTCACCCGCTTCTAGGTTCTGGCCTGTGTACTTATAAATGGTGTCAGTGGCCTTAATTTGTGTAGCAACTCCGTTCTCTACTTTGGAGATCGTTAACTGTTTGGCGTGCGAATTCCTTTATTGTAGTTCGTTTCGGAACATTCTTGGCGTAGACTTGGACCAAGTACTCAATTCTTTGTCTCTTCAGACACCCAAACTTGTGTTCGGAGGCTCGAAGATGCAAAGTTTGGCGGGAGCCACCGCAAGGTACGTCGATTTTTATAAATTATCTGTACAACCTTGTCTCGCCACGAGAATATGTCGTAACAGGAGTGTCAGCAAGTTTTTAGAGTATCGCGTTCAATCTAAGAATCCTGAGTGCCTGAAGTTGTTGTTCTCTAGCATTCCACTGCTTTCACCAATGATACCCAGCGTATGATGCGGATTCGCGACAGACATGAAGTCTAAGTTGTGTTGTCAGAACTTACGAATGTCGAATTGATTCTGCACTCCTTGATTTAAGGCGATTGCGAATACGTCGAAATTGTTTTCTGAGCAAAGCATGGTTATGTAGGACTGCAGTTGCTCCTAATTTGAAGCTTTCCAAACGTGCGTAAGTGATTTAATGTGGTGGTCTCGGTGTGTTAATGAAGGTGGTGGACGAAGGACACGGTGGTTGTGGTCACTGGCGCCAACAAAGGGATTGGTTTCGAACTAACGCGCCAGCTTGCGAAAATAGGTCTTACCACTGTGTTGACGTCGAGAGATGAAGAGCGAGGGAAGGAGGCTGTGGAGGTCCTGAAACGGGAAGGCCTGGATGTTGCTCATCACCTTCTCGATGTTCAGAGCGAAGAGTCTGCTCGCAAATTTGCGGACTGGATAAAACAGACTTACGGAGGTCTTGATATTCTGGTCAGTGTTCTTTCCGATCCTTCCAAAAGTCGTGACAAAAGGTGATTTTTGTGAAATTCACTAGATCTGGCCGAGGCAAAGTTGCTAACGTGCAGTTGATGAGATGTTTTGCACGCACATCAATTCGACAATAACTGAAGTTAAGTTCTAGAGGGATTACACAAACGCATGTGGATTGCAGCTCTGTTCACTGCTGTCGTTCTTCTGAGGGTTGTCAAACGAATGGAAGTTCAGATTCCTTTGTGCAGGTCAACAACGCTGGGGTAGCAAAAAGAGCCGTGAACGTTGAGAATGTGGACCTGGTGATGCAAACGAACTACTTCGGTGTCAAGAACGTGACGCAAGCTTTGATGCCTCTGTTTCGGCCTAGCTCTGCTGGGAGCCGTATTGTTATAGTCGCATCTCGATCGGGCTTGCTTCGGGTACTTATTCATCCTACACAATACACTACACTCGTTCCTGCTTGGGCTCATTGGAGTCACCTCTGTACAGTTTCTGTTTGCCTCTGGCTGATATGGACTGTTGTGCATTTGTAACCCAGCTCTTGAACAACAAGTATCGTCAAGAACTAGCCGACCGGGAGCACCTGACCGAAGAAAAGCTGGACGACTTCGTGAAGGCGTATAGAGACGATGTGGTGAATGGGACATGGGAGAAGGGGGGATGGGCGGAGAGAAACCCAACGTATAACGTGTCCAAAGTGGCGGTGAATGGGTATGTGACGATACTGGATCGTGCCTTGCGAAAACGACAGGAAGGGGCGAAGATATACGTCAATAGCTTCTGCCCAGGGTTCACGAAGACTGACATGACGGAGGGCAGAGGCAGTGAAGACATCGAAGGAGCTGTGCAGACTGGACTCTTGCTGGCCCTGCACTCTCCTGGCGGCCCCTCCGGAAAGTTTTGGGCTGATGGCCAAGAGGCTGGATGGGATTAGAATACACATCTATACCTGTTCATGAATATGCCACCCGCTAAGCTATGCCATGTCATTCATGTGGATTTATGGGTCCTGGTTTTTTATTACTGTTTTTGAGGTTGAGACTGTAACTAAGATGGGAGTTTTACACTGAATTTTGCTTAGTTTGTTGTTGGTCTGCTCCTACTTCAGGAACCCTTGTGTAGTACATCCATCAGGTGGTAGAAAGCTGCTGTACCCATCTCAGTTGTAAGAAACTTTATTTGTCTTCCTCCAGGTGGTCAGGAAGTAGGGGTCCCAAACATAGTCTCCTTGTTCTGATCTTTCTAGAAAACAGAGTTTATATGTGCAGGCATAATCAGCATGGCTGCAGCAATTAGGTAGCAACATGGTCTAAGAAGCTTAGGGTGGTGGCTAGAAAAGCATTCAAGTATAGAAGAGAAGCAAGTTCAACCTGCAGAGTTAGTCATTCTTCCATTTTGCTGTGTAAACCATGTTCGGGTAGGACCCTCCATGGCCTGGCAACTGTTGAGTAACAGGCCCTTGTTTACTGTTTACTGGTGGTGTTTACTATCCAATGTAACATTTGACATTAGTGGGACAGACAAGATTCTGTTTCAACAGTAACTCTGTTTGGTTGCTTTACCACCAAGTCTGTAGAGTTCTACACTTTATTGTGCTTTTTAATATTGTTGTTATCATGATGAATAAACAAACTAGTGTTACTTCCAACATAAATGATGATGGTTTGTGTTTATATACTATTCTTACTTGGTTGATGCTTAAAGTGCCTTGAGTCACAATTAGCAATGGATCATGCAAACAAAAGATTTTTCTACCTTGCCACCAGTATGCTAATGATGACCTTAAGGTAATGGGAGGAAATCACAAGATTATTGTTGATTATGAACAATAAAGTGGTAATATGGTTGAGCATAGTTGAGTCAAAAAATGAGGTTGTGCCAGTATTGAAAAATTGACAAGAGTGGAATCTCACAATTAACTTTATTGTGAGATTATCAAAAACTAAATTATCAAAAACTAAAACTTCCACAAATGTTGGATGATCAATTGACAAAATTAGAATGGTAATTGGAAACCAACTGTATACATACATGACATGTAAAAAATTGATGATGTACAAATCAGTTCTCATTGAGGAAAAATTAAAGTTGGTTGTAAACTTAATACTAATTATTTATTTGTTTATTAAAGCTTTCTGAGAAGTTTATGTCTAAATTTTCAAAAAAAAGAAGATTGAATGCAATTTTCAAGAACAATGTGTAAAAATTCTTGTAAGACTGATGTACAGAATATTGATATCCAAATCAATGTGGTATTTTAAAATGTTGTTACTTGGAACTACATAGTTGCCAATAAAATGTTTATATGCTAAGTTTTGTTGAGTTGTGATGAAGCTATGCACATCAAAAATAAATAAATAAATAAAAATAAAATGGTACTATTTCAAGAGTGATTCTATTCTGACGTAATTTGCATTTAAAGAGTCATTCTACCTCAACATAATTTGTGTAGTACCACTTTGTGGTGGAGCATGCATAAACTTGACATACCTTTAAAGAAGCATTAGAAAAATAAAGTTCAAAGGTGATATTGGATGTGACAAAATCACAAAAACATAATAAAAATTTAAAAACAAAATTAATAATAGATATATAAATAGTAGAATTACAATACACCATGAACTATCTATAAATTAAATAATAAACTTAATATTATAAAAAAGCTTTAAAGAACAGTATAAAATTTTAAAATATTTCATATTACAAAAATATGCATACAAACATCAGCATAAAAAGAAAATATCATATTCAAAAACATTAAAAACAGGATTATAAGATATATCTTTTAAAATATTTACGAACTACAATGTTTAGAACCACCTTACAAATATAAAATGAATTTCAATCCTAAAACTATTCTGAAACAACTGTAACTCATACTGTACATACAAAGCATTACACGTTAGTGATTAGGAGTAGATGCTTTTTAAAATGATGATTTTTTTTCAAAGAATAATTATCATAATTTGGTCATATAAAAATATTTTCAAAAATTGTTTACTTCAGTTAACCAAAGATGAATTGCAATGCTTTAAAAAAAAATGAAAATGAAAAATTGAAGTTATAGAGCACAAAACAAAATATCATCAAAATTTCAAATTACACACACATACATCAAAATATATAATTGTGTAAAGATTGAAGAATCAACTAAATATATTGATTTTGTTGTGCTTGAAGTACTTACCAACTACAATTTGGAATCCATATGTATCTTATTTACTCTTTTCTGTATCAAAACTGATGTTTTTCTATACAAATTATATTCATGAAATTATATATATATATATATATATATATTGAAATTTACAAAAATATTTCAATGCAAAAAATTGTGAGAAATCGAACATCTTAATGTATTTGTTCCAAATATTGTATTATGGGTCTTCAACTTCTTTTGTCACTTCCTTTGCAATAGCTTCCTCTACATGTACTAAAGTCTCCAACTCATCTATTGTAATATGACAAAAACAAATTGAGTGTAAATCACCCATTAAACAAAAACAAACAAATAAATTAGTTGTAGAAGAAGGTCATTTTTTAAAGTAGAATTTTGAAATGAACTTGCACTTGACATTCAAGTCATTATGTCTAATGTACAAAGCACAAGTCACTCAAACTTGGCTCCATTTTTAAATTGTTATTTCTTTAATAAGTTTTATATATAATTTATTTAATGCAAATTGAAAACTAGAATAACTGAAGGAGAATCCATGACCACTACAATTTCACTCTTACAAAGCTTAACTCCCCCACCTGCATGAACTCATAAGGTAGTGCAAATTGTTATAATGCCACTTATTGAGCTTCATTTTACTGAATTAAAAACTAGAAATTGAAATGTAAATTATAATTCTTAAGGAAAGAAAAAATTGATTCTATGTAAGATATATTTTATAGTAAATTATCATGAAGTTATAATTAAATATACATTCAGTTTACTATGAAATACTTTTTGTTCACTTAAATGCAATTTTTTAGAATATGTGTACTTTACTAATATGGATTATACTAATTTCATTGTGTATTTCAAATTACACAAGAATTGTCACAAACAATCCACTCTTGAAAATACCAAGAATCATCATGTTTTGAATGAAGAAAATTCGAAATTCAAGACTCAATCAAAATCATGAAATGTAAAATATGTATATTTCGTGTGAAATTCTTTATAAAATATGAGAAAAAAGTAAATTCAAATAAAACAAATTTGAAAATTTTAATCTTGGAATGCAAAACTATGTGATCTGATTTATAACCCATTATCACAAGGCTTTTTCAAAGTGAAATTCAATTTAATTCCAAGAAAACAGTACAAATACATTAGTGCATCAAAACCATCAAAATTAATGAATTCATTCTTGCGACTTTACTTTTGTTATATGAAAATTGAATAGAATTTTCTAAATAATAAATTGATATAAAAAACGTATGTGTATTTGTGTAATTTTGAAAAGAAATTTGTTGGAATAACCCTTTTTTGAAATGACATTGACTCAAATTGAATGGTCACTTACATTAGATGTCTTAAAATTGTATTCATTAGGCTGATGAGTTCAAATTTGAATTATTGTTTCAAAATATTAAACAAAAAAACCATACACATATTAATTCTTTGTAAGACGTCTACAACAGTAGATTCTGATTAATTTATAGTTTCAATGAATTCCATTGAGTATATAATAGTATTACTGAAATTTGTTTTCAGAGTTTCAATATGACATCAACAAAAAATGAAAATTTTAATGTAAATGCTCTATGTGAAAAATTACAAAAAACTGCAGTAAACAATGAACAAACATCAACACAAAAATCTGTGACATTTGAGAAAAAAATTAAAAAGAAAAAGAAATCAAAGAAGAAATCTCTAAATTGGGGTGCACATAAATCTGCACCTGCAATCAGGCTTGAGAAATTGTATAAGTTTAATAAAACCTCTACATGTGGTTTAAAAAAACTCATTCTCAACAATAGAGTTGATGGATCATTGACTCCATGTTTTGATACTTTTCCTACTTTGAGTTATTGCCTTCATTGTGGTAATCCTGGCCACACTTTTGAGCAATGTAATCCTCATCGCGGAAACCTCAAAATAAAATATGTCAAAAAGAAAAATGATAATAGTGGAAGCCAAAAATCTTTCATTGATTTCAAACAATGGTCTAGAGAAGTAAATGCATTTTTCTTGTGTCATCTTGTCAAACCAAATATTGGTATAAATCTAAATAATAACTCTAAAAAATCTTCAATATCAAGGAAACAACTTGACGCATCACCATTTAATAAAAATAGCTTGAAAAAAATATTTAATCTTCACAAAGAGCAACCTTTATCACAACTTTTGGCACATGATGTAAGTTACTCAAATGAACAATGTGACATGCGGTATCATCCAACTCCATTGCCTCTTATTCCAAATGATCCTAAAAAGCATTGCAAGGTTTTTGATAAGGAAAATAAGACCAAAGATACAAAGTTGATGATGATCATGACCACGGGATCTAACAATAAAAATTGTACAAGGTCAATGGAGTCTATACCAAGTCCACGTTTTAAGAGATTCAATGAATATTGTCAAAGTAAAATTATATTGCTTAAGAATGAACTAGTGAATGTTATGGTTTCAAAAGCAAGCACTCAACAAGGTGCTCATATGGGCTTCCAAATTGGAGATTGTCATATATTAGAAAACCCAATGGTAGTGGAAAAGTGCAACATTGATTGGAAGGATGGAATAAGTGATTTATTGCAACCAAAAGCACTTTCATATCTTTATCTATATCCAACCCATTTGGATGAAATCCCAATGACACTTGTGCTAGGCATTGTAAATGGAGTTAAAACTAATGTATTGGTAGATACGGGATGTGCTATTGCTACTATTGCTGAGTCTTTTGCTAAACAATTGAGGCTTCAAACCTGGTTGACTGGAAACACACTTGTAGTCACATTAGCAAACAATCGTATTGAAAGATACCCAGAAAAGTATTGTTTGATAACCCTAAAAATTGGAGACTTTGAAACGTTTGAAGAATTAAATGTTTTGCCAAATCAGGTATGTAATGTCACAGTGGGTAAAAGTTGGCTCAAGAGACACAAAGTCATTTGTGACTATGGGAAAGATCTCTTACATTTGCCTACTTCTCTATCCATACCTATTGGTTTCCATAAAACAACCTAACCTCTTTCAATAATTGCTTGATCTTTCTATAATGTTCATTTTCATCTGTAAGTAAATTTTATGAATTTGTCAAAATTTTGATTAGTTTGGAATAGTTTGGAAGCTAGTTACTGAATTGTTGTAAATATTTTGAATACTACTATATATATATATATATATACACACTACTCTCTGATAGAATAAACTAATGGGCACCTTGTAACATGTAATCATTACAAGATGAATTCATTGTTAAATCAATAATTTTTATCAAAATGAGATTTTATAATTCCTGATATTGTGTACTCACAATATGTAAAATGATTTCCAATAAATCTATGAATTGTAATTTAATTTTGATTTGTTGACCACACACTTCAAAAAAGGATAGTATGAATATTGTAAATATTAGAAAAAATTTATCTAGATTATAAAAACTGTATCACGTTAAAAACATCTTTTAACTTGACAAAAAATATGTACTGCTTTAATTTGGTAGATGTGAACTTCTGTCAAATAATAAAATTTGTAATCTAACATAAACCATTATAGAACAAGGTAACTTTTAAAGTTTTCAGTTAAATGTTTATTTATTTACAAATTGTAATGCATAAACTATATATATATATATATATATATATATAAAAGAAAACATTTTCTTATCATCAAATGCCATGTTTACTATTATAAAATTTTACAAATTCCAAAATATTGAGTAGTGTATAAATTGTTGAATGACCCTTGTGCTCCGCTGCATTCTGATAGTTACTCAATATTATACAGTAAGTGCAATAAGATCAAATAATGTGACATAATGATTTCAAATGTTAAAACCTAAAAGTTAATAGAGTTAAATATTGTTGAAGTAGTAATAATACATAAAACCTTACATTGATTTTTTTGAATATTAAAATAATGATATAATCAAATTGTATTGATAAAATGAACAGTTTAAGGTTTGAGTAAATCTTGAATTTATAGAGAATATTCCAAATGTATTAATTATAAGTTTCTTATGCTCAATCAATCATTTTTATTTATAAATTGGGTTCAGAGTAAATGTTTTTGGTTGAATTTATCACTAGTTTTGTTCTTCAACCAAATAATACATTTTAAATTAGTTACAATAGTATTGTTCTTTTATATATATATATATATATATATATATATATAAAAATATATGCATACTAATTTTTTTGGTTACATAGATTAAATAGAATCACCCAAAACTGTTTTTAGTAAACAATTTATTAATATTTTCTGTTATTTATGATTCAAATTTTGTAAAGAGTAAAATTTTAAAAAAATATAATTTTATAATATCATTAGATATTAATTATATCAGAATATTGATATCATTAGAATTCTAGGAAACGAATTATTTTTAATAATATAAATTAATTATAAATAAATAAGGTTTAAATTTTCATTCATAACTTTTAGAAAATGGCATCCAAAAATTTATATACAAAAGATGATACTCATAACATCATAAAAAACAGTATACCATAAAATATTCCAATCTCACGCATTATGAAAAGATAAAAAAGATTATAAAAAAAAAATTATTGTTTTAATTTTTGCTCACATTAAATAGAAAACACAAATTCAAGAAATTAATTGTGGCGTCAAATTACATGCATGTAAATTTACTTAGAGATGATATTAAAGAGAGAAGAAATTATTAAAAATAAAAATCAGAGACGTCTTAAAAAGAAGAAAAAGTTACACATGGACCTCATCACAGTGGAAGGAGGGCAATTCCAGGAAATAGTGACACCCACACTAGAGGGAACTACAAGGAAGCCTCGGACCAGAGCGTAAGACCGAGAAGTGCCATCGTTCTTAGGACCCACGCCGCGGTCGGTCCAATCCACTGTACCACGGTACCACGGCAATAAGGGGCGCAGGGACAGGGGGGTGGGGTGCCCTGCTCCGCAACCGCGGGTATGAAGAGCGGAGAGGGGACGGGGGGAAGAGAAGGGGGGGCGTCTCGTTGGTAACGCGAGCGAGAGAAGGGGCAGGCGGGGGATGGATCCATGTGCTGCGATGGCCCGGGAAGAGAGATAAGTTAGGGTTTGCGAAGGGCGGAGGTTTTGGGGTGGGGTGAGGCGGGGCGAGATGTGTAGTGTTTGGAGAGGATGTTAGTGGCAGTTTGTGGAGTTGGAGAAGAATTTTCTGGGTGTATTTGTTTGGGAGAGGGTTTTTGGAATTTTTTTTTGGGTTACGGTGTTTCTTGAGTTGGGCGCCATGGATGCGTTTCGTAAGCAGTTGGATGCCTTGATGGGTGCGAACCGCAATGGAGACGTGTTGGAGGTGAAGCGGAACTACTGGGACCGTGATGTGTGTCGGCTTTATCTTACTGGGCTTTGTCCTCATGACCTCTTCCAACTCACGGTAGGGTTGAAAGTCGTGACCCCTCCCCCCTCCTTTTTTTCTTTTTCTTTTGTGTGTGTGTGTATGTGTGTGTAAGTTTTTAATTTATTTATTTATTTATTTATTTTTTTTGTGTAGTTGTTGATAGTCTTTGAGAATGCATCAGGAAAAACCTATTGGTTGTATAATATTTATTCACGTCTGTTTGTCGAGGTTTGGTGGTGAAAAGGGCCGACACTGTTATTCTAGAATAGAATCGGCGTAAATGCCATGAGTTTGTATGCGACAGCTATTGTTTGTAGATTTTTAGTTCTAGTTGAAGTTCCCGTGTATTGGGGGCTACAATTTTTTGGATTCTCTTCTATGGCAGCAGCATCTACACTCAAGTATTAAAATAAATAAATGAATAAATAATTGAAGAAACAAACAAACAATGTTATCATTTTCGTGTAATTTCGGCACTGGAGGTTTAGAAATGGCTGGTCATTTCTATTATCATCGTCAGTAACAGGTTCGCTTTGGATAGACGTAGGTTGGAGCTATTGAGTAACTTAATTTCTCGGAATATTCTCATATTTAGAGCGTTACATTTATATTATTCTCTGATTATGCATTTCTTTATAATGACTGTGGTCTTCCTGTCCGAGGTGAATGGCTCAACATTTAGAATGTGGACGATGTAGAAGCGTTAAAACTGCCATTCGTTTAGAGGCATTTCTGAATTCGTGAATTGATACGGTGAGCCAGGATGGTCGAATGATTTCATGGGTTGAACATGGAAAGATTATTTGAAGCTTCGGTTGCATGTTCGCAGAAAATGGACCTGGGTCCCTGCTCCAAGGTGCACTCTTTGCAGCTGCGAAAGGAGTATCCTTTCATGTGTTTTTTTTCCTGTGTGCGGAAGTAAGGTTCTTCAATATGATATTTCGTGCTATCATGCTTTGATCAAGTTGTGCCTGCAAAGCCTTGACCATGATTAGGTATGAAGAGGCGAAGGCAAATGGGAAAGACAATTATGACAGGGATCTGGAA
The DNA here is from genome assembly GCA_036785485.1 of Physcomitrellopsis africana. NCBI lineage: Eukaryota > Viridiplantae > Streptophyta > Bryopsida > Funariales > Funariaceae > Physcomitrellopsis > Physcomitrellopsis africana. Next base: position 176,075 of record JAWRVF010000714.1, on the reverse strand, counting down.
GATTGTTTGGAGAAGCACATCGTAGAGTGTGACCGCAAGATTCAACGCGCTTTGAAACGTCTAGAAGATGATGACGCAGGTGCGGCCACTGCAATTGCTGTTTCGGAAGTGACCAAGGTTTGTCCTTCATTTCTGTTAATAATATTTTACATGTGACGAAGATTTGAGCCGGAATCGTCGAAATATTTGAATGGAATAGTAAAAAAGGTGCTGAGTACAAGCCTACCCTTTGGCGATTCATGTAAGGGTTTGGAAAGCCTATTATCTTGTTGCTCCTTGGCTTCTTGTTTTGCGGTGTGCTAATTATGCACTATATTGTATGCGCAGTCACCTGAAGCTTTGGAGTATACCAGGCAAATCAAAGAGAAGCTGAAGGCAGCAGAGTATTTGGGTAAACTTAGTTTCTAATTTGCAAGGCTTTGGACAGCGTATGTTAAAGTTGGTGATTTCATGTGCAGTCTTTTCTAGTAGATATTGTGAATCAGTGATTTTTGGATTTTTAATTCTACTTAATTTCTAAATTCTATTTTTGATGTGTAGATCTTGAGGGGCGAGGCGATGACAAAATTCGAATCATGGAAGTTGTTCATGAGCTGCAAGCCAAGCGTGCAGATAAACAGGTCTTTTTCTACCACACTGTGGATGGGTTTTCTTATGATAAACGTTGAAGTTTCTGTAGTTGTAAAACCATCTCAATTTGCCCGTGGTCAGTACGAACTGCAATTTTTCTTACCTGAAGTACGTTGCAAATTCAAGTGAGTGTCAGGCAAAGTGGGTCTTAATAAGCAGCGGATTTTTTTCGTCATAAGCATTTAGTTGTATGGATTTCGTTATGTAACCTATAGCTCTTAGTGATCAGAAATTCAGAGTTCGAAGGATTCCAGACCGTAGCTGCCTATCAGAGTAAAATTTCCCATTAACAGGCAGTTTTGTGTAAACACATTTGGTTTCAGGCCATGTCATTACTTGAAGCTTTCAACAAAGACAGAGCGTTGATGCCACAGCCATTGGCCAATCCACCTCCTCTTGCCCCTCTACCTACACTGGTAACCTTGCCACCGGATGCACGAACACAGGAGATGATCAAGGAGAAACTGAAGAAAGCTGAGGAATTGGGTGAGCGGTTGAATAGAATAATCACCATTATCTTGCCTTTCAGATATCTTGTTACGCTGTTCTGGAGCCCTCTTTTACTAGACCAACTTCTCATTATTTGTATTTGCTTATTTTTTATTTTTTTTGGTTTTGTTCATGGTTTTGTGGTTTTCGATGGCCTACAGAAGTTCTGTCATGCTTATATAGTGTTGTAAGCAGGAGAACTAGGGATGGTGGATGAGGCACAAAAAGCAATGGAGGAAGCTGAAGCTTTAAAGAAGGTACCACGCTTCTGTCTTCAATGTTTCTGAGAAGAGCGTAACCTAAGTACATGAAGTGTACGGACAAAGAGTTGTCTTTTCCAGGAGTCCAGGCACTTCAACAAAACTGTGTATTTGTCTGTCGTTCAAGGTTTTACTCGTTTGCAACAATGGTTTGGTTGTTCATCTACTAAACACTTCAAGATCCTCACATGGTGTTTGACGCTGTAATGGAACTTCTGTGTGACTTGGCAGCTTGGAGCAAGGCAAGAGGCGGTTACTGACCCCGCTAAGCTACTAGCTCCTGAAGTTCGCATTGTGGGTGACTCTTTTCTTACAACGTATTAGATGCGAAATGCCCATTCTGGATTTTAGTTGGCTGGAACGTCTGTTGATTGTTTTTGCTCTTGGCGTGCTATAATGCTGATGACTTTTCTACTGACCACAGTTGATGTTTTTATGGCAGGCTGATCAGAAGTTAAGAGTGTGTGATATTTGCGGGGCATTTTTGAGCATCTATGACAGGTTTGTACTGGACTGAAATTACTTTATGTTGGCTTGTCCTCAAACACTTAGAAATCTTAAATTAGTACACGTCATATGCCCTTCATCGAGGAAGTGAACAAGCACTGAAGCAAGGCTCTCGCTCACAATTGATAAAAGTTTGGCTCGACGCCTCAAGCTCCACATGTTCCTAAGTTAATCACCCATGTTGGTGTTTGGCAGCGGACTTGTCTTGGGTTTATGAAGATGATGACATTCCACCGTGTTGACTGTATGTATTATGCATATCATTTATTTTCTCATGTTTGATCCTTAAACAATAGACTCCAGTTCAGTTTCGGTAGTTACACTTAGTTTTACCTTCCCTCATATATTGTCATACTTTATTTTATATTTATTTTTATTTACAGTTGTGGTGTTAGCTACCCTTATTTGACATGTGGACATTTTACTGTCTTTCAAAAGACGATATTTTCTTTTACTGCCCCACGTGTTGCTGCCAAGTAGTGGGTTTCATGATGAGTTCTTTATTGCTTAATACTTTCAGTGACCGTCGCCTGGCGGACCATTTTGGAGGGAAGCTACATTTGGGTTATATGCAGATTCGGGAGAAGCTTGTTGACTTGCGGGTACGTCTTCAATTTACCTCCTCAGATTCTGTTTGGATAGGAATGGTATTGTGTGTGTATTGCTTCTTCTAGTGTTACAGATTGGAACACCAGAGCGGTGCATGGCATGAAAAGTCTGGACATATGGGTGGTCATGCTTTTCTCCCGTTTTTAGTCTGTGTAGTGTTTATTCTTTCAATTCCTTATTTTGAAGTTATAGTTCCGGATTCGGGAAGTTGCTGTGGCTTTTACTTCGCATTCAAGGCTTTATTAATGGCAGGAGTATGTGATAATTGGAATTCTGAATATTGCCTGGCTTCTTCTCTCTTCGTGATTAGTAAGGTTCTCTGTTTATAGAGTGTCGAAGTTTATTTCAGGCCAATCTTTGGAAATTACGTCTCAAAAAACTCTTCCTGAACATTAACAGTATCTTACTGGTTGTGGATATAATTCCTTTCTACTTAGTCATTATTATCTGGTACTAAGCTTGGGTGCAACTAAATTACTGTGATCTATACGCAGTTGCAATGAAGGCTGAGTTTGGTGGATCATTGGATTGATAGTTGTTATTAATTGTAGTATGCAAGTCATTTTCTGTGAGGCCGGAAGTAACATTGAATGGGTATGGACAATCAAATGCAACTTTGATTCTTGCACTTAATGATGATCCTTTTAAAAATTTAATCACAGAAATTTATGAATTCCTGGATTATCTATTACCGTTCCATCATGGATCCGACAGGATGGGCATCCTATCAAAATAATCTTGAAAGTTTGCAAAGATTCAGTAACCATGAAGTTCTTAGGATGAGTTTGGGACGTGCAGACTCATGGACAAACTCACGTTGCACCACTTGGCAGCTACTTGTTCAGTAGGCAGCCTCGGTCAGTCATCTTGTCTGCGGTTACCATGTCCTACCAATCAGCACCTGCGTCCATTCACTTTTTGTAAGCTCATTTTACCAGGCATTGTCTGATGGAAATGTCAGCGTGGCATCAGAGAGATTTTCTTCACTATTGATTGCGTCTTGATACTGTTCTCTATGACCAGATAACACATTTGAGGCTTGTTGGACTCCGTGGGTAGTTCTGAGTCATACATGGACCATGGCTTATGTGGTTATTGCAAGTTTCATATCTGTGAATGATTGTGGGTTATTTCAGGCTGAGCGAGCTGCCAGGAAAGCGGAGCCGCTAGATAATGAAAAGTAAGTGTTACTTGTAGACTGTTTTTCATGTTAGGTGAATGCAAGCATACAGTGACTGCTGTCATTTCGAACATAAATTTCATGCAAGAATGCAATTCTGGCGTTAGGAGGATTGGGATGTAACATTTGCGTTTGATCAGGCCGCGAGAGCCCAGTAAAGCCCGCTCAATGAGCAGAGACAGGGAGAAGGAAAGAGATGCCGATCGTGAGCGAGCTGATCGAGAAAAGGAAAAAGAAGTAGAAAGAGAGCGTGAACGCGATCGGGAGAGAGAACGTACTCGGGGTCGTGAAAGAGACCGAGGCCGTGACTCCCGCAGTGGAAGAGGAAGGGACAGAGATAGAGAACGCGAGCGTGATCGTGGCAGGTCAAATCGGGATTATGATAGTCGAAGTCGCAGAAGGTCAGTCGTGCACTCACCTGTCTTATATACTTGTAAGAATTTATCCGATGTTGGCCATTGCAGTTTAACAGATCATATAATGTATGTTGGTTTTTTTAATTGTGAGTTCGTTTGTTCTGTTACATGATGTATTAACCATTACTTGTGGTTCTAAAAAGCAGATCACGGTCGCGATCAAGGGAACGTTCCAGAGATAGAGACAGGGGTGATCGGTACAGGTAGGTTACTGTTCAATCCCATTTGTAGCTCAACTGGATATTTGCGCGTTTCTATTATGGTTTCAAGAATTCCGTAGCGATGTCTAACTATAATCCTGCGTTATCCCATATTTCTTTTGCGTGACTTTAGGTTGATTCGAAGATATTGTTTCTGAGGATGCTCATATCTCTAATCATGGTAGTTTTACTAACAATAACCTGCAGGCGACATGACAGGTACGATCGTTATTGAGTTTTATTTGCAAACATAAGCGATCAACATGTTCCTGAATATAATACGATTTTGGATGACATATCAAAGTAAACTGCCTGATGGATTTGGAGACGCATTTTAAACTAGAAGCCTTACTCAGTTAATCTGGTGACAACAATCCGTTCATAGTCCGGGCCCTCTAGGATTTTGTGCCCTTTAAACCGCGTCATTATAGTCAGGCTTGCACTGGTAACTTGCGCAGTGGGATGGGAACTGGTGTAAGGGGCAGAATGTGTACTCAAGAAGTGGGGGATAGGATCTGGGTCACTTAGACTTGATATGTGGACATGTAGCGAAATTTGTTAGCACAATCCAATGGTTAGACTAACCAGTACATTGTGCGTTCAAATGTCTGTAGTGTAGGTCATTTTAAAAGTACGCCTCCTTATATCCATGGTTTGCAGCTTTTGTTACGAGTACTTTTCGTGGTGATCCAATTTGATTAATCTTCGTCTTTTGTTGCTTCTTTTTGAAAATCATTCTTTAATGTGATACTGGTGCACCTACCACTCCTGTTAATCTCTTGGGCTTCCTTTCATGTGACAGATTGTGATAGATGGTGTCCGTTCGCCTTGCACTCTTGAACTCTAGTTCATCTTCCACCCCAATCACGAGTCTTAAACATCAAATTCGCTTTTTAGGAAGTGTCCTGCACGTATCTACCTTCACCTTCACACCTCATCTTCCGAACAATGCTTCTCTACGCTACGCCTTGTAGTTCTCAAAAATCTAGCCGCTTTGACTGTGGGGTCATGAAACTCTATGCCTTGTGAAACTGCTATTGAATCAGGATCATTAATCCCAATCTCTTGTCCGTGTTTCTTCGTGAATGTACATGTGATTTGGGACCAATCGCCGGAAAATTTCCTCTTCATACGCCGCCCACCCCATCTCAAAATGTACACTTTCGTTCGGTTCTCATCAAGATCACAGCTTCTTGTCACCACATGAATACATAATAAAATCTCACACTAATAGATCTTCAGAGTGGGCGAGAATTTGTGGGTTTATAATTATAATTATTTTCATTTTTCTTCAGTACGTGACTGAGCGCTTCAGGATACTTACACAATGAGATATCGGACAGTACTGGATAATAATATTGAAATAGAAGAAATATCAAGAGATGAATTGTCTGTGAAAAGTTTTTGAAGTTATGAAGTAAATGGAGTAATAAAAAGCTGGAGGAAATGAAAGATGGAGGAAACATTGAGATTCTATGTTCTGTCTAGTAAGAGAGGCATGACAATAGAATTTGTTGAAGTTAAAAGCAATCTGTAGCGGATGTGGCTGATCTGTTGTAAGATTTGAGGCAAGTCATGCTGTACGCCTTATGGGGTAACTTCTGGTATTATCCATCATTTGAAGATTTCTTTACGTGATTTACTTTTTTATGTGTGGATCTCCTTCGCCACTTATTGTGCAGAATTTAACATGTTCTGACATTAGGCAACATCATAAAATGTTAAATTCAAGCTTATATAGAGACAGTAATATATTCTGGGAAGTTTGCGTATACCGACAGCTTCAGATGTCTAAGCTATTGTTGAGTTCACTATTTTGAAATACGATAAAGGTGTGTTTTACTGTGACAAGTCCTGCACAAGAATAGGTAACTTATAAGTTTACAAAACATTTCTTGATCCATCAAAGTGGATCATTCTGAGAAGCCGACTCTGAACTCGCTGATGCAAAGTTATCAAGTTAAAGATCCATGAGTCACAACATGCAAAAATGGATCTCTACAAACAAACTGTACAGATCCGCTGCGGCTACCACGATCCTAATGAACCTGATATAGATCAAAATAAACAATCCTAATTTGCAGACTTCACAAAACAATCCCACATAACAAGAAACACGGAAAGGTTACTAGAAACATGAAATATACACACAATTAAAATAACAAATAACAATCGTGTGGGAAACCAACCGTATCTCAACACAGGACTGGAATTGGTAGCGAACTACATTCAGTTGTTTGAAAGAATTGATAAGATCAATTAATATACTAGGCTGCTCGCGAATACAAGCAAAAGAAACCAACTAATTTATTACACTGCTTGACCTACTGAGTGACTTACTACCGCCTTTCGGTTGGGGTCCCTTGTTCAAAATGCCCCTCCCAAAATACTCAGCAATGACGGAAAACCCATCGTCGGAGTTCCGCAGCAACTGGAAGAAGGTGTCGTGGTCATTCACATTGGCCTCCAGGGACCGCTTCACGTCCAGAACATGGCGACTGGTGGGTGCACACACTGGGCACTCCTTCTCATTATCCCCCAGGCAGCGCTGATGGAAGGAATGCATGCACAGAAAGTGGACGGCAGGTAAATCCAGAGCAGAAGTGCACGCAGTGCATTTGCTCAGCTGGAAAATGCGTGCATGAGAACGAAGCTCTCGCACTTCAGCTCGCATGGCTTCGGTTTCCTCCTGAAACTCAGAGGAAGTAATTGTCAGCGCAACAGCTACGTTAAATAACAATGAAGTTAGTGACAGTTAGCTAACATTCAGGAGCAGTTTAACCACAAAATTTATGATAGACCTAAGAGCTTCACTTGTTGAAAAATATTCTTCAGTTGATTCCTTCTGAGAGGAAGTTGGTTTAAGTTGCTAATAAATGTTACGAGTACTTTCTGATCAATACACAAGGTGAAGGAAGAAGAAAGCGATTAACATGAAAATCCATTATGCACTTTCTGAGTTGGTTCCAATTGTCAAACAGCCCATCTAAACAAGAAGATATAGATGAGAAAATAGAATACCTGATACTTCTCAATGGCTTTCCGATCTTCTTCAATCAACCGAGTTTCCTGCTGCAGTTGCCGCGCAATGTAGTCCTTCACCACTGACAAAGTCAGCTTGGGATTCTTGGAGAGTTTCTGAAGGACAATTAAAGGAGGAAGCAGATTATCACGTTCAATATGCACCAACACTTCCCTCACTTCATCAGAGCAGTTCTCGCCATGATCACCGAAGTAAGACAACACATCGTTCCACAGGGTTGGGTCTCCACCACGAGAAGCTTCACCCAAGCGCTTACAAGTCGAAATGAGGCCCTTGTAGTCATGATCCTTCATATAAACTGCTAAAACTTCTTTGTAAAGTTTCAGCTTCTCGTAAAGGAACAACAGACCGTCCCGAAACTTGTGCATCTGGCAAAGCACTAGCGCAAGGTCCACATCATACTGTGGGGATTGTTCATGAGGACCCCATCCAAGGTTAAGCAACGCCAGTGCCTTGGCACGCCGCTCAAATTGATCTTCAGTTGGGACAGCATTTATCTTCTCCACTTTGTGAGCCCATTCTTCCTCTTCTGGATCGATATCAGTAACCAGTTTCTGCTCTTTGCTTCTGTGAATAGGCAACACAAGCCCCCCTATTTTTCCAACTGCTTTAATCACTTGGCCACCAACAGCAATCACTTGACCTCCAGCTGCGATCACTTGACCACCAGCTGCAAGGATTAGATTTCCATGATGGTTGCCTTCGTTAGTATCCTTAGAATTTCCTTCCCCAGTCTGGGAGGCAGGTTCCTCTGGTGGAGAGGGGTCTTCGGGTAAGCCTGGGCTGCGAAGCTCTTCAGATAAATAAAGCTCGAGCAAAGTGTTGTAAAGCTCAACATGTTGAGGAGAATCTTTCACCACCTCTACGTACTGCTCCAGAAACACAATAAGCCACTTCGGCTGGTCAATGAAGACGTGGACAAATTCAACTGGAGAGGGTAGTAAGCTGGTTAACCTCCCACTGCTAGATGAAGCGCCAAGAGTTGGAGTAGTGGCTCCACTATTGGTACACAGCTTCAAGAGCGCTGCAGTTGTCTCAGCTGGCTTGTGCTCCACGAGCACCTTGCCATACTGTTTTAATGCGACCGTAGACTCGTACAAAGACAACCCTGTGATATATTGCAAAGCTTCTTCATACCGTTTCAAATCCTCCAAAAGTATTTTCAAGTACCACTCGTGCTCCCCTGCTCGCATTGCCACAAAGAGTGCATGTTGGTAATACCCAGCAGCTCTGCAAACCCTTACAGCTGTCTCCACATCAAACCGAGGCTCTCCTTCTTTGCCTTCCTCCCCTTTGATAAAATCGTCCAGCTTTGAAACGTCTTTGAGCTTTGTGTAACAGTTGAGGAGCAGTGTGGTGTGATCTGCCGTTGCTAGCCCCTTTTCATGCAATTTCTCTAGGTAATGAGTTAGGTTGTGTATACGCTGCGCATCCAGAAACTTTTGAATCACATACGAGGGCTCCAGTTGCCCAATCGTGCGAATGTACTGAGCCATTGCTTCATCATAGTTCTGTTTACCGTATAGATGGTCACCATACTTGCGCATAACCTCTGCAGTCGCTGCAGCATCAGCTTGATTGTTTTGAACCTAAAATTCACAGCATAAACCCCAGTTACCACAAAACAAAAATTATAAAAAGAGAATCTCCGTTGGCTACTATCAGGATATTTGACGAGGCAGCAGAACATACCAAGATGACTACAGAATTCTCTATTCAGTCCAATTGCAGGGAGAAAAGAGTCTTGAAAGTTACTAACCAGATTGATAGCTATAGTATACAAACTCTTGCGAAACAGCATGTCAAGTTTACTTCCCATGTCTTTCTCAGCAATACATAAGACTTGTTGGTCCTGAGTGAGCACCGTGATAGTGCCCCACTCGCACAAGATGTGTGCCACTTCGCCAATTGAACTATTGTACACAACGAGCTTGTTCTTCAAATCGTAAATATTTAACACGTTTTTGCTGGGCTTGCGAGGATCGGATGAAACCACTACAAGGTACCCACGGAACCAAGCAATGAACTGCTTTCTTCCTTCAAATGCCCAACAGGGTCCCCGCCCATCTACCTCGTAAAAATATACTGCTTCTGGACGCCCAATCACAAGATCCTGCCTCACAAAAAGCTTCTTAATTGGTGTCCAATAATTTGTACAACTTATAAAAATTTCAGAGAATATCAACAGCATTAACACGCCATACACATGAGTTAGAATCATGACTCACTTGATTGTCACTCATTGCAACGCATCGTCCCTCAGTACCAATCTGATCAATAACGTTCTTTTGTGGTGATGAATCGTGCATGTCAAAGAGGTTTATGGAAGAAGTGGTCACAGCAAAGAGTTGGAGCATTTGACCTTCAACCCGGAAACCCAAGCCCGTTACTGGGGACGCAGGCTGGCTACCATCAACAGCTGGATCCGCCGAAAGTCTTAGTCTGGTTACACGGTTCCGGGCAATGTCACCACGTATGCAGTAGATTTCGCCGGAGTCGAGCCCAATGCAGATTAATACAATTGGAGGCGCTTCCTCGAACACCAAAAATGACGTAATCTGAACAGACATGATCCCCGAAAGGAACTCAATCGTTAGATCCTCGTTATCATCGCTCATGAGTCCTCATAAATCTGCATCAATTAGGGTTCAAATTCAACTCTATAATTCAATATTGTGCTTTTGCCGCGTTACTGAGAGAAGTGAAGTGAAGTAGAATCGATCAAACCTGAGCTTCGGGGAACTTGTTATCGAAAATGCGAATTGAGCGGACGCAAGCAGGACCCGTGGTGCTAGAGCCTTCGGGTTGGATCTTGTCAAGATCCCACATCTTCAGATTCAATCCAGATCCTTTTATCGAAGCGGCCTCGTCCTCCCCCAGTGATATCAAAACATGTCGTTGCTGCAAGAGACAAAACACGATTCAGTTTACAGAATTTCAAATACCTCATGCGATCTTAGCGAAAGAGAAAAAAGCTCTTACTCTTGAAACAACCCTCCCCAAATATTTCTGTCAATACTAATCACCAACACTCCCGATCAAAAGCACAGAATACCTTCAAAACAACTTCCAACTTAGCGGCTCGAAACAAACCCATGATTCTAGTTTAAGAACTATGAGGTTTGAGCTGGAGATTTTTGAGGAAGATGATGTTTGAGCAGAGGTAAAGCAGTACCTTGAGTTGCTGAATGTAGAGAACGCGATCGGAATGAGCCTGAAAGCTATAGTTGAGCTTCAACCCACGATCCAGCACATGCAACATAGCATCCTCGGCCCCAAGAACAATCTGCCCTCGCCCACTGGTACTACACACCACCTTCTCCTTCACTTCCTCCGCCACCGCAGGCCCAGGTGGCTTCTCCTCGAAAAACTGAAACTTCCGCCATTGATACATCGCAATCTATCTCTCCTCCTGCAATTCTCCCTCCAAGTCCCGCCCCACACAATAACCCTCCTCCGTGCTCGGAAACCTAACTCTCAAATTCCGTCCACAAAAAGCTCCAAAACCCGATACAATTGTTGTCGCCTCACGCTAATCCAGGGCATGGGACCTGATTTCTACCGCGAAATGCAATTAACACGCGATCCTCCATCGCTGGCAAAGAAAACTCCATGGTTTGGGAGTGATTGAGTTGGTATTGCGAGGCAGCTCTGCGAGGTTTGGTGATCGAGGCGATCGATCCATTTGCGCTTCTCTGCAACAGCCAAGTGCTGGCATCCCCCACTCTCTAGTATAGCTGCCCGGGTCGGGTCGGGTCGGGTCGAGCGGGACCGGATGACGGATCAGACACGTGGACCCCCGCTAAAATCTGACATGGACGTGTATAGTTTTTTCATTCATATCCTTAAGAGTCGAAGGGTCTCGGGTCATATTAGTGCCATATTATTAGTTTTTTTAAAATAAAGGGGTCGTAAGATGATGACTTGACAACACTCTTCGGGTTTGTGTTGTATCCGTGTGGGTTCATATTTCATTCTGGTGATACCATATTAAGGCACTTAAATCCTTACATATATATAGAGTAAGAACCTGTGCCATTGATCATACACATAAATATTAATATAATTCATAGATTTTATGTGCATATATATATATATATATATATGTATAAATTTATTACTATAATATGAATTAAAATATAACATATTAAAAGAAAATATTTTATTTTTAGTATAGTTTTAAAAAATAACTTAAATACACATTTGAAATGTGAATTAAAATAGAGCCACCTAAAATTGGACATAATAAATATCATAACTAAAATTTTTACATTTTATAATAATTGGTTTTCAGATTTATAAATTGTTATTGCATATGCAAGTTTTATTAACAATTGTTGTCGGAATTTAGAATAAAAATTTCTAATAATAAAAACAATGATTGATAAACTCAAACTTAATTAGTGAAAATGGCAAAACTACTCAATTCAACTTAATATAATTAGCTAAGGTAGAAAAAAAATTTCATTTTCATACAAAAGATGATATCTAGAGAAGTCAAGTATTATTTTTTAGAAATAGGATTTAGTTGATTATTAAAGTATTTGGGATTTAGAATCTAAGTTAAAAAGGACTTAATAAATAGAAAGAATAGAAAACATCAATTGTTAGAAGTTGGTTCTAACCTAAGCAAGGTATTGTATAAGAATATAAAATACATTGTTATGGATTAAAGTCTAACAATTTAGAAAAGTAGACATAAGTATAGCTAAGAGTCTAAGATTAGATCCAAGAGTCAATATTAGTAAGTTATAGTAATAACCAAAAAGTATGGTTTTTATTCAATTCATGTATATAATCTTTGTATTATAAAAAACAAAGAAATAAATTAAAGTTGAATTCTATGAAAAAATTACTTTCTTTATTAAATGAGGAGTTTTTTTGGTATAGTTTGAATGTAACTTGATTGAAAGTGTATATTTGAATTATGTTAGTCTAGTAAAGAATTGTATCAAATAAAAGAAGATGATTAAAGATTGACTTATCCCAACACACTAACTAGTGATTAAAATCTAACAAATAAATTAAAAGATGATATGATTGAATTGATATATATATTTATTTATTGTCTTATTTGTTTATGAGTAGCAGCAACAGATAGATGTCAACAATTGTGAATCAACAATCATACACTTCAAGAGAGATTAATTTTAATTTCAATTTCAATTTTCATAATAGTAGTATTATTTTAATAACACAATTTGTAAGTTTTACAATAACTACAGAATAGCCATTGCAAAGGCTTTGGCCACAAAGAGTAACACTACTTTATACATTGGTACTTTATTTTGCATTAGTACTTTATTTTAAATCATAAAGACATTATTTTCTAAAATATTTGTATATAAATAATTTTTGACATAGTACTTCCAAATACCTTCATTCATATTCAATTGTAAATATTGAATGTATTTTAAATTGTCTATTAATAAATCTGTACAATTTTTTTGATAAAGAAACATATAAAATAATTATTCCAAGTTTTTAATAATTTATTGCAATTAAATTGTATTCAGATGAATAATAGCTTTTTGCAAGACCTTTTAAGAATAAAAACTTTCCACGGTTATTGATGTAGAATCAATTATGCCATTATATACAATAAATTATTTATTTGGTAGTTAAAAATAAAAATGAAAAAATCTGTGAGTTGTCCATAATTCTATTTTATATACTTTTTAATCAATCTTTTTTTTTATATTCAATATTATTATTTTTTTGAAAAATCTTGCTTCAAATTTGTTCTTTTGAACTTAAAGATAGATTGATGTATATTAAAAAATATTATAGGGAATAAATCTCTTAATTATTTATTAATTTTATTTGTAATGTTGCTTAGAGACATTGCATCCATACATTTTTATTTTTTGATAATCCCATTTCTTAACATGTATTCTAAAATGTTAGATAGAATTCTCTATTTACTATTTACATATTTCTAAATAACTGAGGATCTTAAACAATTACAAGTAGAAGATAAGTTTAAATCTTTTAGCTAGATTAGAATAAAAATGAAAAAATAAAAAAACTTTTACTTATATATCAACATTAATATTTTTTATTTTTATTTTTTGCAAATTTATTCAAAAACTAATAATATGGAACTTTGTAAAATATATTAAGAAGCATTATTATTATAATCACATGTTTTAAAAAATGCTATGAGTATTTTGTTTTTATATTTATTTTGGTTACTCTATACATTGTAATATATCTTAAACATCATTATTTAGATTAAATATTATGTAATGAATTACTAAAAGCTGTAATTCTAATTGTATAAAATTTGATATTTACATGAATATAAATTCCAAACAAACCCCATGCTACTTATAGAGTTGTATTATACATTGAGACAATCTATTGGTTAACTTTATTTTTAATGTCTCTTCTTTGAATGGTCTTTTTATTGTGCTTTTTATAAATTTATTTATAAGTATACTTCACTTTACATATGAAAATAAAATTTTTAATAGTAATATAAATAAATCATTTTATCCTTAAGTTTGGATTAATAAAGTATAATGTCTTAATTATCTACTACTTTACCAACAATATTGGATATACTTTTTTTTTTATTTCTTTTGAAATAAATTGGAAAATAAGTTTAATCTATTAATATAAAATCTAGATAAAATCGTGAGCATATTTTTAATATCTTCTATTTTCAATTCATAATCCTTTCAAAGTTTCAGTTGTATTTGTATTGTGAACTATAGAGTAAAAATAAAATATATTGTAATAAATTCATATTATTAATTATAAAAATTATTAATATATTAAAGGTTTAATTTAACAAATTTAATAAAAAATTTAGTCTTGCCTAAATATTTTGCATAATAATATTAAAAAAAGCCGAAACTTGTATGAGTAAATTTATTAAAAATTTAACTTTCTTTGAATATGATACTAAAATTTTATCCAATGCTAAAGTTTGCTTTGAATAAATTTAATAAAATTTCAATATTTTTAGAGATCAAATATCTAAGCCAATGTAATGCTATTGGATTGCACATTTTTATTTTTAATTTTCTATTCCTGTTTATTCCATTTTTTACCACAATTTTATTACTTGGAGGTCTTTGTGTTTGCTTCTACCCTTCATAACAATATTTGTAGTTGGAAAACATTTGATTCCATATTCAAAAGACAAATGATTATAAAAAACTTATAAATTAAGGCTTTTAAGTTTTGTTGCAATTAAAATATTTTTAAAATTTATAAACTTGATTTAAGTTACTTGCTACAAAAAAAAATACTATTGCAATATGATACCATATCTTTACAAAGGTTTTACATTAGAGTTAAAATCAATTAGAAGTTCAAAAAATAAACTTTAAAAACTTATATAATTATAAATATATTTATAAATAATCAATTACATTACATTAGTTTCTATATATATATATATATATATATATATCAAAAAATATAAAAAATATAGAAAAATGACATAGTTTAAAAAATCTTTGCTTTTATTTTTCTCATCAAAAATAAATCAACCCTGTTTTTAGTTAGTGCCATCATCAAACATTAGTATAAATAATATTTTTTATTCATTAAAAATAAGTTACAATTTTATCCAATCAAATATGCTCAAGTAAATAATATAGGCCAAAACATACAATATTTCTTTAAATACAAACTAACAAAATAAAATCTAATACTTTATTTTTAAAGCTTATAAACTTATTTCTTTGCTCTACCAACAGAATCCTAAAAAGCTAGATAAAATATTTATTATGAACTATATAAATAATACAAAGGATGCACTTTAAAAAATCACTTCTTTATATAAGAATTATTTATGTAATAATAGAAATCTACAAATATTACAATTAAATCCTTGATTGCTTTACAAAACCATTAATTCTTAATTTGTATACTACAAATGCTTTTGCCTTTACAATACAATTAAGCAGTATATTAGTGTTCTATGATAACAATATGTTGTATTCTTTATACTTAATCTCTTCTCAAGCATAACATAAAGAATTTATTTATATTTCTTTAATAATTCTATTTTTACTCAAGTCAAGTCAAACATAAATAATCACTCACCAAATAAGTATGTATAAACCAAACAACTTTACAATGCAAGTCATACTATTTACAAATAAAGTTGTAAAATAAAAATATAAATGTTTTATTGTTAACTAAATTTTTTTTAAAATTATTTAATAGAATGTATAACATATGCTATTTTAAAAATTTCTTGCACTTAGAAACTTTGTCATGTTAGCGCAAGTAATGAATGTGTTTTTTTTGCAAAATTTAGAGTAAGTGCATATAAAAACAACACCAACTAAATTGTTTGACCCTTTGTAACTAACACTATTTGTCTTACCAACAACAACAAATATCAAAATTGTCCTCCATCATACTACAAAAACTAATGACTATCTAAACTCTCCAAACCATGCTTGTAGTAGTCATGTAAATAGGATGAAAGACATTCTACAATTTGTGCCTCAACTTCTAAAGAAGTACAAGATTTAAAGCACCATAACAAATAAATTTGATGAAACAATTCTTTCAACCATTTCCTCTCTCAATTCTAATCGTTATATTAACTAGCATAACTTCATCTCAAAAACATTTTAGGCATGGTAAACATAACCAAGTGATTATCTCTTCAATTTATCTTTTTACTTTATCCCTTCATATTGACTTATTATTTATATATATATATATATATATACATATAAACAAAATCCTTAGTTCAATTCAACCAAAAGAGGTTTTTTTGGAATCCTTAGGAAACAAAAACCATTTAAATTTTTGGTCAATGATGCATTTCCAACATAGTTCTTCAAGTGGTGATCTGGCGTTCATCAGATTTATAATTGGATCAAGTTGCACATACTCAACATATGTTTCCCAGCATAATCCAGGCGATAGAATTCAAGATTATGACCAGTTCCGTCGATCAACGCTCATATACTTCAAGACAATCTGGATGATTTCACAACGATCCGAACAAATCCGAAGCTTGGGATATAGAAGCCCCCCTCAACTCATGCGTAATCATAGATGTTTGAGCATCACGGCAACCTCAAAATGCAAACCACACTGGCACAGGAGAAGATGAGAAAATAGATTTGGTGCTATTGAGTCCAGATGTGTACAACCAGAAGCCGTCATGGCCTGGCGGTCTAAAAGGGTTGACAGACAACAACTCATGAAATCGAAAGCAATAAATCATTATGAGCTACAATGCATCGAAAAAAATGTCACTGCTGGGAGCTCCTTCAACGTTTTCCTCCGTGTCCTTCCACTCTTCACCATTTGCTTCAACAGTAGTGCTTCTCTGCACAGACCACACCAAAGTTGAACTTGGTTGTCTCATATACGCAGCTCTAATATATTAGTGACTCGCCCATTTATTCCATGCTGTAGAAACTGGAGATCGCTGTTAACCGCTTTTCCATCTCCACAGCTAAAGATATTCAACTCAATACCATCAGGACTATTTGCTGGCTTGATGAGGGGAAATGAAAAATAAAAGTATACATAAATGAATAAATAAACAAATGCAAGAGTTCACTCACTTCTTCCCCCATGAGGTTCTGAATGGCTCCACGGGCGGCATGGACGCGTCCTAGTAGACGCCACAGGAAGTTGAAGTCTTGCTTGAAGCCTTCTGCCAAGGCGAGTTCCTTCTTTGCCTGTAACCCACATTCAACTCAATTAATTTGATTCATTTCAGGTAATCTTTTAAAGAATATGCAAGGATTTGATTCACGGATGTTGTGAAGGTAGCTAGGTGGTCCTAATTCATGGCACTTTTGCAACATAGGTACCTCAAGCAAAAGGTCAAAATCGCTGTCGCTGCTTGCATCATGACTAGCTCGCTGAGTGTGTTGGATTATGAGCAGTAATGCACGCTCGTATGCTGCCATAGGAATTAAGAAAAGTTCTGTCTGCACGTAACATGTTGTCTCCCTGTCAAACAGCCACAATGACATCACTTAAACTTCTGAAGGATCTCAATCAGAAAGCATATGTGGCAAACGGTTTCTCCGAATTGGTTAACTAAGAGTTACAAAATACATCATTTACATGGTCAAACAGGGCAAAAAAGGCTAGCAGGACAGGTCCACTGCTTACAACAGAAATTATCATAATTTAAAAGGGCAGAGAATGTCCAATTTCAGATACCTCACAAACTCAAGAGAAATACGAGCCTCATCCAGTTTTCCAAGCTCCCGTAAAGCCGTGCCTTTAATGAGATTGCACAAAGCATGCTCATCTTCTGGGGTTTCCTCTTCATCGTCCTAGAACAGTAAAAATAGGTGCCAACTCATCAGCCAAACCTCAACAACTACCATATCAGATAAGCGAAAAAGTTTTTTAAATGTGATCTAGTAACAAGAGATCATTAAAAGTGTTTAAATCCTAAAAATCACTTTAACCACTAGATTAGCTCATAATGGAACTTCGGGTTAGGACAGCACAGTGGATACCTCCGAGAGGTCTTCAGAGCCTTTTTCGTCACCCGAGGCCTCATGCTTTTGCGCATTCAATCGTGTCTCCGCCTCTTCGACGATGTGTAAAATCCCCTCCAGCTTTGCTGCTGGCATCTACAAACAGATACAATCCTCAATAAATCACAAAGTTGAAAGTAAGTTAATAAAGCATCCACAAGCTATATGTAGTGCACCAAAATCAATGTCAAGGAGGGAAACTCTTGAGCTTTTGGCGTACGATCAATTGGGATTGACAGTTTAAAAGATCGAGTACCTGGGGGAAAGAGTTCCATAAATAGAGAAACTCCACTCCACAAATTTGTCCCTGCAGACCTTTTACTCCCTCCTCTGTGTCCAATGCATGATCCTTCACCTGGATGGAGTACCACGCGCTTAAGAATCATAATATATATACAGAAACTACAAGTATCAAAGATCAACATGTTTTAGACAACAAAAGCTAAGCCGAAGTTCGACGTTGATGAGAAAAGAAGAGGAGCTATTTGAATATACCATAATATTTGACAGCAAGAGAGAGCAGTTTACCACTTACTTTCCTCAGGGCATACTGCTCCTCAGCCAATACTCGGCCAGAAATTGTTCCGCGCATGAGCCCATGCACCTAATAACGTTCTCGTCACCATCGAAAATCTTTAGATGTCATATTGTGTTATCAATGCGTTGAAGAGACAAAGATGAATTATTGCATCTAAGAAAATGGTACAAAATGCAGCAGTGCTATTGAAATTCGGAAGTAGCCAAACATACCCACCTTAGCAAACCTCAAAGCAGCGGCCTTAGATTCTCCACTCATAGCAAGACACACACCCTGTTCCCAGGACCAACATTGTGTTCGTTATAAGCCCAAAGTAGAACACAATCTATTCACTTTATGTATTAATCAAGAATGAAGTTGTATTAGTAAAGAATGTCGAAGACAGAAACTGATTTCAGTCAAAGTTGAGAACAGGGCAAACTTGCCACTTAAAGGACTTACATGTAAGTACGCAAAGAATGCCTTCGACCAAACACTGTCTTGTTCCAGTTCTTCCCAGAATTTTTCTGCAGCTTTCCACTGCACACATGCACAGATTTATAGCTGAATTTGACATCATTCTATAAGAGCACCGGTTGGTGAGTTTATGATGGGAAGAATTTTCACATGCCAATACAACATGACACGAGTCACAAGAGTTGGAGTGATTTGCTTTCTGTGCGTCGTTCACAAGCCCTTCAACCTTGTCAAAACTGAAACATGAAAGACTGTACTGAAAGCCATTACACAATTCCCATCCATTTCAGGTCATCAATTCCCTAATCTGGACCATTTTAAAATGTTATAAGAAGGATAAAAGCACGATGGCACGCCTGGACTTCTTCACATCTGGATTGAGGTTACCTCTAATTGCAACATGTGACTTAGTCCTAATTCATAAACCCATGCATGTCGAAGTTTAAAGAACTTCGAATCTGGTGTTAAGTTGAGTCCCTGCAAAAAAATTGAAACACAAGTCAAGAGGAGGAAACAACAACAAAAACAACAATAATAATAGTATCACTCGATTCGGTCTTTTTGGAAAATTTATCATCAAATGTGAAGCTCTGCCGGATGGTTTAATAGAAGTACATACCTTCTCGAGTTTCTGAAAAGATTGATAAGAACCTGTCAGGTTCCGTTGAAGTCTCTCCAGACGACCCTTGTAAAAGCTGCAATACATGAGTAGATGTAAATGTCTTCTTTGTTTTTTATCACACCTCAGACAGCAACAATGTCAAATAAACAACACACCTTTTGAGAATGACAGGTGCAAAAACAAAGTGTGTTTTATTGAGATCGTTGCAACGAGCTCAAGATTTTGAAAAGATCGGTACCTGAGAAAAAAGCTTTCAGGAAAATTTGTTTGTAGAATGTCAAGAACTCGCTCAGCACTTGCAATATGTTCCTCTCTTTCCTGCGCAATCCAAGGCAACGATACGGACACATGTAAGCACTTTAGAATCTTTCCCTACGTTACAAAGGGACACAACTGCATGACACCGAAACACTGCCTCACCTGAGGAATGGAGAAAAAAGAGGGCAGGATCACATGATATGATAGCAGCAGTCTGAACAAAGAAATAACACCACGAATTAAGTTTTCTTTCTTGGACAGTTGAGAAGATCTGGAAATGTGCGAAGATCTGGAAATGTGTCGTCAAATGTACGAAACAATGCGACAGCTTCAACTACCATATATTACGAGACAAATTACAACACACATTCATAGAGCCCCATAATTTAGTTCTGTGTTAGAATTGATCGAGAGTAAAAGCACTCAATCCCTAATAATAACACTAAAAATGAGCTAGTACAGTCAACGAATGAGAATCCAATTGAGTAGGGCAGGTGTGATAGAGGCGGGAATGGTAAGATGCATACACGCCACCTACAGGAGCTCGAAGACCACCGCCTTGGAGACATTGATCAATGGAATCTAAGCCAGCGGCACGATCACATGGGAAACCCAGCACAGAGAGAAGTCTCAACACCCTGGGAGGTAACAATGAGATAGCCAAACTGAATCCGCCGAAGCCAAGCTTCACGGCTCCTACATTGTGCTTACTCCTGCTCCCAGCTTGCTGTTTGCAAGCATTAAAAAGGACGTTAAAACTCAACGATTCAATGACTCGCTGGAAATCCAGTTCTTCACTGCATTGATAATACTATGATCAATAAATACAGTCAATAGGAAGAGTGAAAGTTTTGAGGATTCATACCTGGCTTTTTAAGATGCTATGGCAGTGTCTGTAACCTCCAATAGCAGTTCGTGTCAGCAAGGCTGCCTGTGAGACACTCAAATTTATGAGCAAAATTTTGTATCTAGGTACAACCTCTAAAGCAAAGCACCATGTTTTTTAACTGAACAATCTTACTGCTCAGGTTCAGAGTAACCAATACAACAAGGTGGGGCGCAATAACTACTCACCCTAAAAAAAGCGGCCATTGACTCCTCAAAGAAGCAAAGGATGGCTGACAGGTAAGTAGATTCCGCTTCAATAATCCGACTGAAGCACAGGCACAATTTGAATTAGTGAACACTCAGCTTGATTAATACGCTTTGAAGAAAAACATATACCAATTGGCACATAGTGAAGATAGGCAACCACTACTTGAGCACAATCACAAAACATTTAAAAGATGTAAGGATATTTACCAAGAAAGCTCCTCTTCGGTGATTTCTTGAAGCTTGGGAGAACTGAAATAGCCCATACCCCAGGAAACCCAGCCTTGTTTTGGTATGTGCTCCCTCGCCTTCGCGGCCGCCTCTTTCAGCATCTCCATGGCTTGCTTCCTGTCCTCTTCGGTGCCTGTAATGCCAGCCTTTGCAAACAGGATGACTGCATGACAGTGCGTGAAGATCGGCACCACCTCAGGGTCCCTTTCTCTCGTTCTGACTCTCTCCTCGACGAATGCCTCCGCTTCATCAAATTTGCCTTGGAGGAAGAGCCTGCTCAACAGCGGCAAGCCAACACTCAGGTACCCTTTGAAAAACCCTAATTGAGTGGTGATGACTATCACTAGCTTTTTCCATGCACATGTTTGACATTCGGTTCCTATTTTGCTAAGAAAAAATAGGCTCAGTATGCCTGAATGCTTACTTGTGAACTCCATATCTGACTAGTTATTGTGCATCTTCGCATAAAAAAGATACTAGCCTATGTTTGATTCTGCTCATGAATGCACTACAAAACGAACTGATCAGACGTAACAAAGATCCAGATGATACAAGTGTTCTTGATCAAGTCGGTCAGGGGCGATGAAGATTATTTAATTAAGACCGTATTATGCAGCATAAATTCAGGCAACCAGTGCTGTTGCTGATAATGAGGTTCGTTCTAATAATTGAGCCCAGAAGTGGTAATTCAGGGAAAAGCTTCCTAGGACTAGGGGGATTTATCCAGCGGCGAGCAGGAAAAATCCAATTTCATCAGAGATTTTTGAGAAGTAAAGATATGGAGCGGAAAAGATTTATAATGCCGGTGAATGGAATGAAACAAGCCCCACATGTGTGTCTTTTGACTCTCAAGCAACAACTTATTTGAATAGGCAATGTGCAGTACAAACGCGCAAGAATCATTTGCATCGCCCGCCCATAATCCGTTTACTCTAACGAGAATTCCACAACCCACCACAGCATTCACCGAGGCAGTTCCAAAAGCTTCAATACTAGACCACAGAAAAGGGCAAAGGCTACCACCATCCGTTTCCAAGGAAGAGAAACTAAAGCGAAACAAACGAAAAATTCATTATAGGCTTGCACAGGAAAGGGTAAAAGAGCGACTCACTTCAAAGCTTCCTCCGCTTCCTCGCAAGCCTCGTCCACGGAAACATGCTCCTCATCGCCCATATTACTGCCCATCTCCACCCTTCCCTGGCTCCCAACCCTCCCCGGCTTCCTTCTCCAAATTCCCTCACCAACCTCCACTACTCTGCACCATCACCATAACCCCACTCAAACCTCCTCCCACACGCCACCAAACGGAAAACAAAGCCCCAACACTCACACCCTCCTCTGTCTTCACCAGCAATCATCCACCCACAGTGCCAAGCATAGCTTTTCCTGCAATGAAGGCTTGCCAAAAAACCTGGTACCAGTGATCTAGCGCAATAATGGAACCATCAAACCAGTGCTAGGTAATCCTCTTCTTCTGCTTCTGCTTCTTCGTCTTCGTCTTCTTCAAGTTCTATACAGAGTCCAGGATTACGATCCTACTGCGTTAGTGAAAAAATGATTCCTTGGCAATAATTCGGCACTGCTAAGCTTCAAATAGAGTGGCATTTCCAACCAGGAGGGGCAGGTGGGATGAGCACCTTTGACCTGCTACCCATTTCTATATTTGATCAAGGCCCTCGGGTATATTCGAGAATCAAAGATTCATGACCCAACTGCAAAGTCCAAGGGAGTAGGCACATTGCGGGCTAGATGTATAATGTAGGGAAGCCTGGAGCTCATGACAGGAGAGAAAGAGCGAATATCCCTCTGTTTTGGTGTGCGTTATACAAAGATTGCGATCAATTTGTCACTCAAAGTGTAAGTGTGATGATGTGTAATGGTTTGCTTGTTTCCACTGTCCTCTTTTTGTGCTTCGGAAAAGTAACCGCGCTAGAAACAAGCAACCTCTAGCGTCTTGCCGAACCATCACATTGTTACTCTTTTTTCTGTCGCGTGGGTTGTATATGCTTGGAATCCGTAGGGGTAGAATTTTTAATGATATCTACTGGCAGATTCCGATTATTACTTACAGATTCATGAAACCCAGTTCAATATTCATAGTTTGGAGTTTTCTTTGGGCAACATACTTTGTTTTGAGTTAGGGAATAGTAGGTGAAAGGTGGTAAATATGGATGATTGTGGATAAGTAACTCAATATGCACGGTGTTGGTTAAGTTTTAGTGCAGGCGATTCTCATCAAATGGTTTGTGTGTAGACATGAGCTCATATGGAAACCTTCTTAATTGAAGCAAACTGGGTCTATCTTCAAATTAGTGGATTTATCACTAGATCGAAGCTATTAAGGGGTCACTGGTTTGGACTCGCTGGACAAAGGTCTTCGGTTGTGGTTGTCTTCCTGGAGATATTCAGAAAAGGAATGCAGGCTGCCAACTTGTAAACGAGAATGTTGTGATGACTCACTCGTATGACACGATATAAAAAATTAGATTGGATAAGAGGACATCAGTGCAGGAGCTGATATGTGGGTAAGCACTGTGGATATAAAAGAAAGACGGTTTTCGGCTTTTCTTTCTCATTAGATTTTGAAACAGCTGGTCTACAAGATCATCCGAAGAGAATGCGTTTCAGGAGCTGACAAACCTCAAGGACAAAACTAGACTATAAGAACAAGGACCTCTTTGTGGCACTGCAGAGGGTTTTCACTACTGTGAAGTACACTGCAAAACAAAACACCAAATATACGGGATCCGTCAAAACGTAGAATCGACTAGCATAGATAAGTAATTTTAAAACCTAACAGAACACGCATGTCAACATCCAAAGGCACTGAAGATATCACTCCTATTATAGACATAATAACAACAAAGGCAACTTACAATGCCCCTCAAATCAGAAAGCCCTAAAATGTGGCCATAAATCGCCACCCAATCTTTATTAACCACCGTAATCTCCAGCTGCAAACTTGTCTTCTGGGTAGTACACAGCAACTACCAAATTTTCATCGAATCTTCGCCCATGCAGCGAAGCCTTCGCTTTTGAGGCGCCGGCAATATCAGAATACTCAAGGAAGACCTGGAGAAGTTGACCAACTTTTAAACAGGATTGTCTTGATATGTTTATTGATGCAAGGTAAGAAGAATATTAGTGGAAAGCAACCAGGTAAATAGCAGAAAACAAACAAAACCACGACACGACTTATTGTGCTGGATTATAATTTCTACCTTGCCTAACCCAGGAACATTTTCACCACTTCTAGGCCTCGGAATAACACATTTCACCAAAGTCCCTGTAACACCACCACTTATTTCAGTGTCTCGACACAAATACTCTCCTGTCACCCAATTCTTTAAAAATCACGGATAAAATCTCAAAAACGGAATTCGAAAAGTTGCAATTAAATTACTTTATTGATACATACCATATTTCCCACACTCAGTTCCCATGTCTTCCATAATTTCTTGGTACTCTTCATCATCTTCCAACTGGTTCGGTGTTACAACCTACACAACGACAATTCAGGAAAAGCCTCCATACCATTAGTAATAGAAAATCATTCAAATATGTAACTGAGAAGGCAAAGAGTTGAATCAGAAAAGAATAGAGAACACCAGAGATTGCGACATTGTAAGAGCATCTTTCTGAACTTTAAACCCTGATGGCATAAAAACTCACTGCAGTGAACGATGTGCAAACTCGTTAGGTTTGGCTCGGATAATAAAGCCATGTTAGGTTGTTCAGAGAGGAAGCGAGCGGACAAACCTCAGTCAAAGCGACTACTTTGGTAGGAGTTTCTAACGCGAAGCCATTCCCCATCCCCGCCATCATGGGAAACATTGACATGCCACCCAAGGCCACAGCATTGGCGCCACTAGCCTGCAATGCCAGTTTCTGAACAACCACAAGTACATTTCAACAAAATGATGAGAATATTTAGTTCATGGATCTTTAGTTAGAAATGTTATAAAAGTTAAAAACGGCAGGAGTATAATTACGACAAATGAGCATAATCTACGGTTTCTTTACATGATAAGAGGGTTACATGTCATTTCGACACCAAATGATTTAGAGAAATCTATTACAAAGCATGAAAACAATTTCCATGACACCACGTAAGAGTATTTCCCCCAGTCTAAAAGAATTGAAACATTACCTGTATAGCTATTTGCTGTTGCGCATGTGCCAAAACATTTGCTTGATCAGGCTTTGGTTGCCCACTGCAACAAACCACACATAGTATACATCAGAGGAACCACTATACAAAGACCTTTGCACCCTTGCCAAGGTTGCGCAATTATAACAGGAAATATCGCGTCAACCCCAAGTCTGAAATAAGATACACTAGCAAAACTCCCTTGAACTTTTTAAATATCTATATGCAACTCCACGCACCCTCAGGAAAAATCTATAAAAATGCACCGAGACTTATCCTTCATCAGACATCAACTTTCCAAAGAAAGGCCAACGAACAAGAATGAAGACCTCAAGACCTGTAAGTGGACTATAGCCAACCTTGCAGTGGCTCGGCGAACGTTTAATGTCTTGTCATCCATTTTCATGCCATTAAGCGTTGCACAGGCAATATCCACAACTGAAGGATCCTGCGAGAGGGAAAGTAGACACACAGACGGAAAAAAGTGAGCAAGGCGAGCAATTCGCTCTACCTGGCAGACGCCCGACGCACGCTTAGAGTCTTATCGCCCATTATCAAACCATTAAGTGCCGCTATGGCAACGTCTGTAGTAACAGACGGATCCTGCAGGTAATGTGGTTGGTCACATCTCACAAGTTAACCACGAAAATTTCCAAAATTAATGTGTTTCATGTGTTGTGGCCATTCTGCAGTCCTCACATTTGGAATCAAAGATGTCTTTAGCTGTTGCAACGAGAGATGGCTTACGTTGTACTTTTAAATATGGTTTATTTTTTAAAAAGGTGGATTAGTAACTACTATGGTAAGCGTAAGATGTGAATTACTAGGCAATTAAGAGCAACAAGCAGATTCTCAACTAAGTCCGCAATAAATACCTGGTAAACACAAAATCCGTAACCTTTAGAGTTCCCTGTGTCACGATCTTTGACGAGATCAAAGCCCCGCAGAGGTCTTCAAATCCAAAACAGACAAAATTGTTAGTTTGCTTCTGACGTGACGCCAGTTCCAATGATGCAACACATACAGAAGAAGTAATCAGGCGGTTTCTCCTGCTCTTGCAAAATCCTCAAAATATTCATAAATAAAAACCTGCCATACATTGTACTGCACATACAACCGAAAACTAGTCTTACCCGAATGACTCAAGCAACTCTTTTATCTGAACCTCTGTCAAATAGTAAGGTAAACCTCCAACGAATATACGATCAGGTCCATCAGCCCCTCCAGCAGCACTTCTGCAAGATTCAAAATCAACAACGAATTTTGAACTAAAATGAAACCTACTGAACATCCAAGCTCCAAAACAATGAAAAACTACACCAAAAAGCCAGCTACATACACATGTTACTCATAACGAAGATGATCGCATTCACTTGAGTTAAACCACAGTAGATGCAACCGTATAGAGCGGCATGAGTCAACAAATGATAGCATACTAAAAACAATGCCGTCTAGTTCAAGAATGGGTGAAAATTATACCCTGGAGTTAGACCAACTGCGGCCAGATTGAGATGTGGGCTAGGTTGACTTGGACCAAGCGTTGCAGCCATGGAAGGATTATAATCACTTGGTCTTCGCACCCTGACAGAGACTCCCTACAATGCCAAATACAGAAAGAGTATGTCAAATGCTTCATCTTCCGATGCAAACCAGGTCTATGGTATACAACAGCAAGAAACCAAAAGAATAGCCAAATGAGCAGTCAAAGACCAAAGTGGTGCAGATAGAGTGATGTTACATCAAACCGAAGCTAGAACATACACTGAAGAAATATTCAACGTCAAAAGACTAGCAAGGACTACCTCAAAAATAATGCCATCCAAGGCCATAGCATTACTGGCTTCTTCGACAGTACGCATTTCAACGAACGCAAACTTCTTTTCTTGATTAATATACACGTTTACAACAGCATCACCTGGTGGTTTCAACATAAATTCATCAGAAAATCAAGCACCAAAAGTTGGCATTGAACAGACCCTACTTATACATACTAATGGACATGTATAAAAAAAAACAAAGAACAAAAACAAAACATATCAATCACTTCAAAAACGAAATTTCTTAGGCTTCAAAATATATACTCAGCATTATGAAAAGAAATATATCTCCATAGGATTCACTTGCTATCTAGAATATTCCTTAAAATAAAATATTGAAGGACACCATACCTGGCCCAGCGGTATTTCCTCCAACAGCAGCCATCACCTGACTGAAATAGGTCGCAATTGTCTATGCATGCAATGAACCCAACACAATACCAAACATAACATCAAAAGGGAACGAGAACAAAATGTGCGCAATGGTAGCCAGATTAAAGATTATATCAACACATATATACTTCGCTGGAAAAAAAAAAGGTACCACTTATACTGTTTCAAGTCTTACACAGTAAATAGAACACTGTTCAGTGCTCATCCAGTAAAAACTAAGCTCTATACTCTATAACGAAAAAACAGGGGAGTTCAAAAGCAACAAACAATCTTGACAGACTTCCGAAGCCGACTCATGTAAATTTTGCGCTGCACAGAGCATTTACTAACCTGTTCATTAGCCATTGGTGGTAGACCACCGACATATACGCGACGTGCATGCCTGGTAGCCTGCAAAACAGTCATCCTCGAAGTCAGCGTATCTTGGAAGTAAAAAAACATACAGTAAATAGTATGCGATACTTAGCCACAACGCTTCGCTTCAATTCGTTAGGATAATATTACGCGACAGCCAGCTAGCCAGCTAACAGGAACTTCCTGATTTTGGTGCTACTCTTATTCAGCAGTTTGGAAATGCTCAAGCTGGATAACACCACGACCACCCGTTTACAGCAAGATTCAATAGTGACTGAAAAGTTCGAACTTCGTCTCCACCACGTTAAAAAACTAAAAGCCTTGTAATATTATTTAAGCATCTAGGTACACAAAGGCCATTCAGCAGTAAGAAACACAATCACCTGTTGAGTCATAGCTTGAGCTGGCATTCCAGGAAGACCTCCAAACTGCTTGACCACCAAAATACTCAATTACTACAGTACACTAGAGGACTCACCTCTGACTGTTACATGTGACAACTTATAATTGTAAGAACCCTCCCTCTTGTGATCAGCACATGGAAAATCTAGATATTCAGAGTTGAAAGTACAAACCTGTGTACCGCCAAAAGGAAACATTGCTGGAAAAACTCCTGGCATGGCTGGAGGCATTCCAGGGATTTGTCCTGATAATTAAGAAAGAGGAAAATTTAACATGTTCTTAGAAAAATTATGAGAGAGAGAGAGAGAGAGAGAGAGAGAGAGAGAGAGAGAGAGAGAGAGAGAGAGAGAGAGACGATTCAAGCGCATTAGTATATATTATATGTAAATCGACATTGTGCAAGGCCACAACAAAATTCTGTTACCAAGAATGAAAACAAAAAAAAAAAACAAACAAACAAACAAACCTGGAATTGCAGCACCTGGCACAACGGTGGCGCCGGGGGGAGCCATGTCAAAACCACTTGTTTTCCTGGGATGAACAAAAAAAATTATCATGATATTAACATCATGCTGCACACACTGCGGCAGGCGAAAGAAGTATTTGAGGCAACCTTCCTGACCAGACTAAGGAAGACATAACTTGCAGTGGAAATCAACGCATCATTCATCAGACAGTCAGCGAAAAACATAGCGGATTGTCGGCAATCAAATTTGCACGACGTACCGTCTACGGTCGCGAGAAGGAGACCTAGAGCGAGACCTTCTCCGATCACGTGAAGGAGACCTTGAAAGAGAATTAGAACGAGACCGATGCCTGTGCCTCCTATCTCGATCGCCATAATCACGGCTTCTCCTGATTCATTTAGTACACACGACCTCAGCAATATTCCAGGAGCAGAGAATATGCAAATTACATCAAATACTCTTTCACTCTTCAATAGATCCACAATAGACTAAACCTATACAGGATAAGAGGTATTCAACACACCCCAACTGCAATTATCGGAAAAGAAGGGCTTACAATTGCCAAAAAATGCTTTATTTAACTGGTTCCAAAAAATATCACCCTCGACGGTAATAGGTTAATTCTAAACCCAGCTTAGATTTTAGAAACAGCCAACAAAAACTGCTAATGATAATAGTGATGAAGGACGGTGATCCAACCTATCTCGATCATGACTACGATGACGCTCGGAGCGGTCTCGGTCTCCTCGATCCCCTCGGTCACCTCTGTCCCCCCTGTCTCTATCACGATCTCGATCATCCCTATGGCGGCGATCTCTCTCTTTCTCCCGACTTTTTTCTCTATCTCTGCCAGATTCGCGAGAATGATG
Source organism: Physcomitrellopsis africana (assembly GCA_036785485.1). Classification (NCBI taxonomy): domain Eukaryota; kingdom Viridiplantae; phylum Streptophyta; class Bryopsida; order Funariales; family Funariaceae; genus Physcomitrellopsis; species Physcomitrellopsis africana. The sequence continues at coordinate 146,605 of JAWRVF010000714.1, read as the reverse complement.
CTGCAACCAAAATAATAAGTTAGTGGAATGAGTGCAAGCACAAAGAACCTCTGAGAAGTCTATTTTGGTAAACAGCATTTTTTGACAGGTCAATCTGAACACAAGTAACCAAATCCAGTGTAAGCAATCAAAGTCATAAAACAAACCTGTCCACTTTAACACGATTCCCCAGTATCAGAAAAGATGGAAGAAGAGACCACGCTTACATTTCACTACCCCTGACACTCATCTCCAATGACACGATGTCAGGGAGTGGATTCAAAGAGTATGTATTTTAGATTACAGACATTTAGAAAGTACCTACGAAAAAAAAGGAAAAATAAAAGAAAGAAAGAAAGAAAGAAAGAAAGAAAGAAAGAAAGAAAGAAAGAAGAAGAAAAAAAAGTGCTGGTAACAATTGAACACCAGAGCAAGACACTCTAAGCTCGAGATGTCCAACACAAGTCAATAGATATGAATATCTTAGAACAGCAACATCAACTGGAGCAATGGGGTGATGGAGACATCTATACAGAGATCTTTGAGAAAGTCGTGGATATGAGGATAAGGAATATCTCCGTCAACCTTTATTCAATATCAATGCTCTTTAAGCGAGGTTCTTCCAAACTACGCACATGAAGGAACAACAAAATAAACAACAATATTCATTAAAATACGGAACTGGTATACAACTACATCCTCAAGAGCAACATGCTGCAAGATACTTTGCTACAGCACAATTAGAATACATCTTGATTAAGATATCTTCAACAAAACCAAAATGATGTCTCTTAAGATTAAGATGTGTAAGTTCATGCAAGAGCCGAGTTCACGACATCGCAACAAGCACAAGGTCTCTCAACGTAGATGTGAGTGGACTTAGGTTTTAACACACACTCCTGACCTCCCTCAGGGAACTGAATCCAACGAACGAAAAATATTGATAGTGAGGGTATTTCACCAGCGTCGCATTGCTGAATACTTAGATGATCATCCCGCATATTTCGAGTATAACCTAAAACCCCAGCATAAAATGAAAACAATGAACGAAATAGCTTCAAGAAGCCGTGAAACTTCTCACACGGTACAGTACTCATGGACACTTTGCAACTATAAACCTGTCGCCCTGAAAGCACTGCTCTTGTACTTAAAAAATTAACCCGATGTAGCAAACATCCTGTAATGTAATGTGAAGCCAAAGAGATGATAAACATGTGATGTTTCAAGGCAGGATGTAGATAACTTCACAAGGAACATCTGGCAGAACCATACTTCGATATTTCAACACAAGGACAGAATTCATCACGAAACCCATACACAGACAAATCACACGTTTACCTGAATTTCTCACAAACACATTTTTCTGGAAACGAACAAAAAACAAGTTGTAAAAATTTTAAAATTGGGACGTTTTATTTATTAGAACATATCAAGTAAAATAAGAAGAAGAAGACGAACGTAATGCGCTAGAAACGATAACAGATCACCGATATGACTATTCACAAAAAAACCTAGCCAGAGGGGGCCAGAGTACCAATACCAAAACCAAAACCAAAACCAAAACTAAACGGACTGGACACGAGTGAACAGGGCATTACCTCACGCTTCCTATCTCTATCGTGCTCGCGGTGATCATCATAGCCATAATCCGCCTGGGAATGAGTGTGCGACCGCGGCGGAGGTGAATCACCGTCCTCGAACAGCCCCACTCCGTCTGCCATGGTTTACCACAACCTGCCCAGACTGCAAGCCTTCGTGCCCCCTCCCTCCCTTCCTCCCTTCCTTCCTACCTCTCCCTTCCTCCCTCTCCCTTCCTCGCTCTCGCTCTCTCTCTCTCTCTCTCTCGCCCACAGTCAATGTGTCGGGCAAGCAGTGGGTAGAAACGCGGCTATGGCGAAACCCTAACGCAAGCTCATGCAAAGGTATGGACCGACGAGCGTAGAAGAAGGACGGGAACGCAGCCGAGACTCTTCCTAGTGCACTAAAGCTCCACCAGGGCCCAGGCTCAGCCCCCCCCCCCCAGTAATACCTAATTCCCCCCCGTTCCCTTCCTTGGACTTACTGGTAAGTTTCTCTTCTCTTCTCTTCTCTTCTCCTCTCCTCCACTACTACTACTAACAGTGGTGCTTCTATTGCTTCCTATTGCTTCTATTGCTTCCTATTGCTTCTATTCGTATCTTTTTCCACCCGTACATTACAAGATAAATAATACTCATAACTTCGTCACAACAGAGTTTTGATCACCCTCTTGCTCATTGTCATATTGTTTAATATTATGTTGATATCCAACTTTATTTTAAAGTATATTGCTTGTCAATTTAACAAAAAGATAGTTAGTGCATCTTCAGAAAACACATAGTTAATCAAAATCTCATTTTTTTCCTATAAAAGTTTAACTAAGATTTTGAATGCATGTATCATGGGTTTTTCAAGCTTTAACTTGTAAACTTTTGATGAACCACAATAGAACTTAGTTGCAAGAAATATTTTCAAACAATATTTTGTCATAATTGGTGTATTTAAATATGTTAGGTCAAATGTAATTGAATTAAATAAAAATCAATAACACTCTCTGAATAGATTATTTATAACTTTTTTACAAAATCTAATGATAAAAGCTAAGAAATTTTTGCAATGGTGAATACATCTATTTACTATATCTATGGTATTGATTGATACATGAGTTTTATGTTCTATTACAAATATGAAATGTGAACTCTATTTTTGTGATGTAGGGATTCAATTTTTCAAAAAAATATTTATGCAATATTTTACATGTTCGTTTTGCTGAATTTTCAGCTTAAAAATAAATTGTAAAATAATAAACCTATGTAAATATTAACAATAAGTCAATTGGTAATATATATATATATATATATATATATATATCTTTAAAAGTAGTACTGACATCTAAAAAAGCCCTTAGTTCAAAAATTCAATTTATAATTACTTCTAAGTAGATACATTCTCAATCCAAATGAATTTTGTTGTTTGCTTTGTTTTACACATAATCTAACACCCATCTGCATAACACACATTTGGCATAGATTTATAGGTTATAAAAGTCAACAATGTCTGAACTTTAGGTTTATTTTGATAAATGTTTTGCAAGGTTTGATTTGAAGTAATATTACAAATTATTTCAAACTAATATTTACTTATTAATTCAAGGATGATTAGGTGATAAAATTTCTAAAATTTGTAATTTTGAAAGACGTCATTTCATAACTGTAATAAGCTTACGATTTATTTATTTCTGACATGCTCTGATTAATTCACACATGCAAGAACATTTATCCATGCAATATGATAAAGTTTCAATATTATATAAAAATCTAAATGATAAAATTCACAAATCAAGTCTTTGATTTTGATGGCTTGATATGTTAAAAAATATGACAATGAAAAAATATAAACAATCATAAAAACAAATAAGTCAATCCATTCTTGAGGTTTGACATTTTTTAAAAATGAATAATTTCTGCAATACATCTATTCTAATTTCAGTTTTTATGCTTCATATGGTATTTTTGTACTTTCAAGTGCAGACAGAGTTCAAGTAATCACTAAAATTAGATTTGAAAGATATGTATGTATATATATATATATATATATATAAAGAACAGATACTATGGCTGAATTTACTCTTTAATTAACAGTTCATTCATATTCTTGAATATCTTCATAAATTTTCATTTCTTTTCTTAATCATTGTTACTACTATCTTTGTTGCCATGTGTTTTTAAAAAAATTTAAACTATTTAGATCCAATATTTCAAGATAGATATTACAAATATCTCATAATTTTATCAATAACTATAATTATATATTGTGATAATAATAATAATAATTAGTAACACAAATTTTATTTTTAGTTTTATTTGTACTTTCTATTCTTTTTCGTTTTTTTTTAATATAATATTATCACCAAATTTGCATCATTGTCATATTTCACTAGTATTTATGCCACCAAACACATAAAAAATCAGTTTTCAATTATCAACTTAATTTTTTAATATTCCATTCAATATACTTCAAATATGTAATTTTTATTTTTATTTTTTTATTTTTTTAATATATAACTTATCTTTTGACCTAATTGCATTTAAATTTGTTATTTCTTCCACTATTTACAATGTACAATAAACCATGGTTGTACCAATTTAGCATAAGGTAATCATTAACATAATAGAGGAAAATTACATATAAACTTTTATTAACACCATATATCTCTAATCAACGCCCAAACTAATTTTCTTTGTAAAATGCCACTACATTGATCTAAAAATAAATATAAGTCACCAATAACAAGACTTTAATAATAATCACACTATTTTATGGTTTTTAAACATATCTATTGTTACTTACAAAATTAAAAAATTTGTTATTACTTTTATTTATTTAATATATTTAAGAAATTTATCGTAGTATTTTAAATATATATATATATTAAGTACTAGTCGTATTATAAGAATTTTATATAAAACAAGTGTTTCTTCTGAAATTTAAGTTCATTATTTTTGCATAAATTGTAAAAAAATGTTAATTTTTAAATCTTTTTTGTTATAATTGGATCTATATATATATATATATATTATTTTATAAAATTTTAGAAAGGGAATAGGAAGACATCACCTCTCCAATGTGTGAACCTAGCACAAAATGTCCAAAAAAGAGTTGCCCAAATAACACTAACTAACACTAGTGGCTTTAAAACTCAATAACAACCAACAATCAACATTTGTAAAACGGCTCATGGCAAGTTAAAAATGTCTCACCATACACACGTAAACCTCATATTCCTCCACACAATTCTACCATATCAAATCCATAAATCTTTCGAAAATGTCCAGTCATATTCTACTAGTTTGGCTTCAAATTATTCGGTTTATTGTTAGATTGTCATTTACATGTATTGGACATGCTCATTCAATGAACTTTTGATAAGTTGTGGGCATGTTTCATTGAATCATCACTAATAAATTGCTAGAGAACTCGAAAGTTTTCGCTGGACAGACAAAAGTCAAGTTCCTTCATGCCATACGCAATCCTTCAAGGGAAAATTCACCTTGATTTACCTACAAAACGCTACTATATTCAAAGGTAGTATCTCACAACCAGGACTAAGTACACTCAGAGCTGTGAAGCACTCCTAAAACAAAGATGTCATAAACTGAAGTAGAACAAGAAGAGAAGGCCGAAGAGGATTCCAAGTAGTACAACGACAGCTTTGCCAGTAAAATCATGGAATCTCAGAATACGCATTGAGTATGTAGCTTCTGCATGTTCACCGATATTGTTGAAAAATCACGTCCTTTATGACAAATGACCTTCGAAGTACCAGCTAGTAGCTCACTTATGACCAATTAGTACACAAAGCGCTGCATCCAGACTTATCGTCTACATAAACTACGAAGTGATACAAACAGGGTCCTTTATTTGGTTTCTACCCCATAGAATAATGCCAGCCCTTTTGGCCATATTGACACAGAAAGGTGCCAATAACTCATATGCGAGAAACACATCAGGTACATTAAATCCACATAAGAAAGAACAAAAGGCAGCGAATAGTAATTATTGACTTTCCTTAGCGGCGACCTGCTTCCGTGGCACCTCTGGGACATCCGTGTAATCTTGGCTGCAATTCAAACAAAGTTGGGCAAAACTACTATTAGTAATACTACTACATGAGCATCACTGTGATTAAATTTGGAAATTTTAAATTAAGCGCATGAAACGAAGGTGTGGTCATTAAAGTTCATGAACACGGGAACCATACTAAAGAAATTAGAGAAGGCATGAACTTACGAAAGCTTGCGTGAGAGCTGATAAAGTCCTGTTGTTGCCATTGCGATGTTAACACTGAACAGGTTCCAGTTTTTCTGCAATATCCCCAACCACATTCCCAGACAGGAAAGTTAATTAAGACAAAATCCTCCACGATAACCATCCTTCTACATTAGTGCATACTTGTGCATCTCATTGCCATGACATTTGCAACTCTAAATTCTATGATTCTTCATTAAAAAGCTCGAGCAAATTCAAAACATTGGAAGAAAATCTTAAAGCCTATAAGTTCAACCCCACAAGGTCCAATGTAGGTCAAGAACTTGCCTACTTAGCAAAAATCACATTCACTTAAGGTTGCAAGGGGATAGACATACCGGAGTAATGACCATGCTGTAACGTGACCAGATCAAGCCAGTGGCTGTCACAGCTGCAAAAGGCCGTAAAAGTACATACGTCAAATTTTAATATCAACATACTTATGAGTGAAAACTTCCTAAATTTTCTTTAAGAATAATCACCAAAATCAGAACATTCTATAACAAAAGTGTTCATTCTAAAATGCAATTAAGAGAACGCTCTAAACTAACTGTCCTAAACAGGTTCCACAAACGCGAAAAGAATGAACGCATTGAAACTACATGGAACATGAAGCTTACCCAATTGCTGAGGGTAGGAAATCTTATCAGCTGGCTTCTGGAAATCAGCGATGTTGGCAATAGAAATGCCCCATTTGAATGTTGGTGCCCAGAAATGAACTGCAGGCCACAGGTGTAGGCAAAATTTACTAAGGATGATATCACAAGGAGATCTCAAGCAGCAGCAAGCAAAATCTCATACTATTGTAACTTTTTGTTGATGAATACGGAAAGTAGCGAGCCACCACAAGCACATCATGCTCCGCAAAGCTTCCAATCTAAACGACACATATTAAATCCTGACTCCTTATTAAGGCCTCACAACGTATACATCTGTCAAGTAAGATTCCATGCAACAATCTCTTTGTCCAGGCTTTAAGATCAAACACAAGATTTGAATCACGAGAAGCCTTTAATTGTGAGAATACATCCCTTTTAATTGACGGAAAACCACTTTATTGGCAAAACGATTATGTATCCTCACAGATTCTCAGTTGGCTCACACGATGCAACATACATACCAGAAAATGTCGCAAATTCTCTCTTTCTCAAGGAAACAACCTTCCGAAAACTACTCCAGATTTTTTGACAAGAGAAATACTCTTTATTCCGAATTACTCGTAATTGGACGTATTGCTTAGAACTAACTTCTGAATAACACATTCCCATTACAACATCCTGTACAACACTAGTGATTCCTACATGCAAGCACTGAATAATATAGGCATGTATCTAAACGTGAAAACAGATGGAAGTCAATTCCACAAGTAAAATTTTGCAACACCGCTTCGCAAAGAATGGAATACAATACCAGCAATAAAGGTCAAGAATCAAAAAAACATTCTCTCGAAATACTCCCAATTTGCTCAGCTCCAAGTGATTCTCGGCAAGTTCAATCACTACGACCCAGATACCTCCGGAGACTACGAGTGTAAGCTACAGAAATCGTGACATCTAGGTTAACACAACACTAACCAGAACAATTCAACACTGCAAGCCCCGCATGAGCAGCGAAACAATCCGAAATATGACTAATCCAGACAGAGAAAACAAAACCCACACCCCAGGCAATTACTATCTACGCAATAAAGGAAAACCATCCACATCTACCAGAGTTTAGGCGCAAGTAAGCAAAGTCAACATCATGATTCCAGAATATTTCGCTCCCCACAAAAGCGAGTACAACACTCGCACACAGCAAGGACAAAACAACCCATTACACTACATCCATCACAACACCCACATTACCCAATTCAAAACCAAAAATCGGCTACAAACCCACAACGATGCAACAGGAGCAACGCGAAACAATCCGAGATCGAAGGACGAGACACCCAACAACCAAGACGAAGCGATCCACCACTCACTGGTCTTGGGGCCGGCGGGGTGGTTCCAGATCGCGGCCACTCTTGAGGCCATGGAGACGGGCGACACGAAGAGGGGGTCCGAGCTGGCTGCTGCTGTGGTGTGAGCAGCGTCAACGTCCCAGCGAAACCCTAGCAAGTGCTTGAATGGGAGACGCAACACACGCACACAACAAAATGGGGGTTGAATGAAGGCCCCCGGAAAACACACTCTGATCTCCTCACTCATTCTGCGGGGAATCTCCTTGAGATGTCGACGAATCCCTGGAAACATCCCATAGATGAATATCATCCGAATGTTCCATCACGAAATCCCTCCCGCCTGCGGCAGAATGTAGCGATTTCCCTTTCCCCCCTCCAAGGCCTCGGTGCCGCAACGAATGCTTTGTCGAGTCTTCGACGTGATGATGGGTGCATTCTGCTTGATTCTGCACTGATCTTACGAAAAAACAATTATCTACATTAGTTGTTCAATTCCATGTGTGAGGAGGAAGTTTTAGTTGGAGAGCATCGAATTTTGTTACAAGTCGAGAGCCTCCTGGTATTGGTTAGGAGTGATTCTTCTTAACGAAGATGTGTGCTGATGCTGCATAATTTTTGTGGTGGTAGTGCTTTAGGGTTCGTGATTGTCGAGTTGGGGCATTGTTTGGTTGCTGGGGTAAGGGGAGTTGGGCAAGATGTTGTGGGTGGACAAGTACCGGCCGCGAACCTTGGACAAGGTTATGGTTCATAAAGAGGAAGCAACGAACCTTAAGAATTTGGTGGGTGTTGTCTACTTGGTGTGCAAATTTGGTCCTGAGAGGCGTTTGGATTGATGTCAAGGTGAGCATATGTTCAGTCCATGATTTTGATGTGGGGATTACTTTGGAGTTTCAGATTGCGCAGGGTGATTGTCCCCATCTTCTTTTCTATGGACCCTCTGGAGCTGGTAAGAAGACCCTCATTATGGCGTTGCTTCGGGAGATGTTTGGATCCAGCGCTGAAAAGGTACACATTGTTCGTATTTGAGGTCATTGAAGCTGAAGTAGAAGCTTTAGTTTTAGGTTTGTGAAGAGGTTGGATTTTTGGCTGTACCCCCGACGCTATTTTCTAGTTGTTATATCGTCGCATTTCGCTTTACTATTGAGATCGTTCTTATCTCGGTGATAATTTTTGAGTTAGAAGCAGGGTTTAGGGTTTTGCAATGGGGTCCTGGTAATAAACTTAATGCACTTCAGGGATTTATTTATTTATTCCGAAGGTGGTGATGTAACTGCATGGAACTGCAGGTGAAAGTGGAGAACAAGCCATGGAAAGTCGAGGTAATGGACCAGCCCTTGTACTTCGTGCAGTAGAACTTCTTGTTATGCTTTGAAGGATTTTGAACCTGCTCCTCCATATCTTTCTGTAAGTTTTAAGGTTGGTATGGTTAAATATCTATCGTGTGCGCATCGAAATGCAGGCTGGGACTCGAAAGATTGAGGTAGAACTTACAACTGTATCAAGTAATCATCATGTGGAGCTCAATCCAAGTGATGCAGGGTTTCAGGATCGTTACGTGGTCCAAGAGATCATTAAAGATATGGCTAAAAACCGGCCTCTAGATGTAGCTGGCAACAGAGGATTTAAAGGTACATCTCTATTCACAAACAGCACTAGCCATTCATGGCCCTTTTGTTTGATTTGCATGTTGAACATCTGCTGATAAACACTTGAACCATCCTTCACTGTTATGAGTAACACTTTGTCCAGATATTCATCTTAGTTTGAGGTAAATGATCGTTCCGTTTGTATATACTGATGCCAATGGATAGGAATGTAAAGTTCTGACGAACCTTCGATTATTAGTTCTACTCCTCGTTACGTGATGGCTTCATGCACTGCATTTCTCTTCACTCGTGACAACCAAACTTGACCTGTTGGTCAAGAAGATTCTGGGTTGCGTGGTTTTTATATCTGGGAATGTTTGGCTTCAGTCTTGGTTCTGAACGAGGTAGACAAACTCTCGAAGGAAGCGCAACACTCTTTGCGTCGTACAATGGAGAAGTACAGTGCTGCATGTCGGCTTCTTTTATGTTGCAATAGTGCCTCAAAGGTTATTGAGGCAGTGCGGTCACGTTGTGTCAACATACGGATCAATTCTCCCTCCAGAGATGATGTGAGCAAGACGACGCCCAATGCTTGTTGCTGACTTTATATGAGTTCTCATTTAATTTTCAGTATTTTCTATTTAACAGTTTTTGACTGGTATGGAGGCCTTACGGTTTGTATTCATCGGCAGATTGTTGATGTTCTTATGTTCGTAGCGAAAAAGGAGAATTTGGTACTTCCCCCCGAACTGGCGGGCCGCATAGCGCATCACTCCAATCGAAATCTAAGGAGATCCATATTGTGCTTGGAGGCCTGCAAAGCCAAGCAGTAAGCCTGCCATCAAAATCATTTATTTGGTGCAGTACATCTTGCATTTACAAGATATGTGTTGCCTCATGTTTAAGTTGATATGTGTATTCAATTCATGTCTCATTTATTTGATACTTTTTGTTCCTTGTATGCCTAAATAGCAGTAACGGCATTTATCATTATTTATTAATATAATTTTAATTTACTTTAATTTTTTTGTGATGCACAACAGGTATCCATTCACAGCGGACCAAGAGGTGCAAACAACTGACTGGGAACAGTTCATTGTGGGGCTTGCTAATGATATTGTCACCGAGCAAAGCCCCAAAAAGTACGTCATTTACTGTGTCTTGTCATGAAAACACTGGATGGAATACATTCATCTGATACGTAAAGACTGGTTTCTGTGACTTGTTTCATTTGTATCCGCAAACTTTGGTGACTTTTTGCTCTGAATATTATGTTAAGCAGTGTTCTTAATTATGTAATTTTGCAATCTGTGAGGTAGTGATACGTATGTATCCGGGTGGTGCAGGTTGTTCCAGGTGAGAGAGAAACTTTATGAGCTACTTGTGAACTGCATTCCCCCCGAAGTCATACTCAAGGTCAGTTTCAGTTTGATTTACTCCATCTCATGTCATGGTTTTGTAGCTCGAGGTGTTCACGGTTACTGTTCTGGACGAGTTCATAACTGATTGGTTCTTGCAGAGATTACTGGATGAGTTGATGAAGAAGCTGGATTCAGAGCTGAAGCACGAGGTCTGCCACTGGGCTGCCTTTTACGTAAGCTATTGTTTCCTAACTTTTGCCAACTTGTTCAAAACATTGTCTAATCCGAGGCTCTTGCTTCTTTTTACTCATGGTTTTTTTTCAAATGACAAAAGCCATTATACGTCGAGCCTGTAAAGAATGCGCACCTTACAGTGAGTACTTTGGGTTTTCTGTGCACACAGGAGCATCGGATGCAACAGGGTCAGAAGGCTATCTTTCACCTGGAAGGTGACCTTCATCGACCCTAGTTTTTGCATAACTCCTGTGTTATTGTTTTAATCGATTAGAAGTTGTAGGCTGCAGAGTGAATAAGCTCTACAGTTTCTGCTCCCTGTATGTTGTTTAACCGTCACATGTGTGCAATTTGTGCAGCCTTTGTAGCCAAGTTCATGAGTATCTACAAGAAGTTTCTTATCAACACATTCGGATGAGGAAGTTTTGTGAAATCGCAATCTGCTCTTCTTCAGTGAACCTTGGAGCATAGTCTTTGAACGTGCCTGTGACGGTCAATCTGACCAAACAAGACATGCATGCTCCAAGTTTTCTCGGATTCGTGCTTTGTTGCACTGCTGTGAATCCTTAAAATACGCAGCGCCATCTTCAGTTATATTCTACACTTGAAACTTTGCATTCCGAAGTGCTTTTGAAGAACAGCTGCAATTGTAGACAATTTTTGTTTAAATGGTCACAATTTCTTCGCAAAAGGATTATGCAGTCAAGTTAGTCAAGTAATTGTTGCATGTAGATATTTTGTTTTACAGTTGACACGTAAGAATTTGGCAGTTGGCATTGAGGAACTTCTGTGATTTTAGGTCTTATGAAACACTATATGAATGAGCTTGACGAATGAACACCACTTCGCAGGTCAAACAATTTAGTTAAGTTCAGAAATATGAGCTTTCAATTGACCACCCCCAAATTATTTTAAGAAGTGCCACTTGAATGAATAAGATTTTACAACTATGTAAATAACGCATTTGCATCAGCTAAATCAGTATTGCAGCCCTATCTTCTCTCTAACACTATCAAAAGAATGTTCAAAAACAGAATTTATGACTTGTTAAAAGGAGTAAAATTAAAAGAAATTGTTGTGACTGCTAGTATAAATTAGTAAATGGGGATCACTTTCATGAACAATTACTTTTATTCCCATAACCAAGCTATTTGCTATGTGAACTCATTTGGACAGATCAATTGTGCTTGCATTGTGTTATGTCTGAAAACCTTGTTAGGACATTCATACCTGTAATGATGGAAGTTTTTACAAACACCATGAATCATTTAACAAAACATACAAAGAAATAACTAAATTTAAATAAAATATCCTATATATATATATATATATATATATATACACATTTACGTACCTATATGTACATAGAACATCCTTCAAGTGCCTATCTCTACACATTCTATGCACTTTGAATGTAAAGTTTTGGTATCTTGTTGTTTAGCAATAAAAACATGATTCAAAAGTAATAATCTTGACATTTCATGTTCCAAATGCATTATTTTCAAAACTAGTTTAAAATAGAAAAGAACTTACAATGGCACTTTAAAAATGAATTTTATTTTTGTGATTATTTATTTGTTACTATTATTAATTTTTTGGTAAGGTTCTTATTATGATTGAAAATTCAAATGGAAGTCCTTTGAAATGAAAAATAAATAAATAATTAACATATAAAAAGTTTGTGGCAAGATTTTTAATTTTAAAATTTTAATTATATTTTTATTATCAATATAATTTTTTAATATACTTCCAAATTATAAAATTAAAGATTACCAAATTCATTGTAATAAAAAATTAGCATTACAAATTCTTGCTTTGTTTTAGAAGTAATATGCTAAAGCAAGTTATTCATGTATAATAACATTCATTACAATAAACAATCACAATACAAACAATGTAACCAAGAATTACATAAAAATTCTCATTTAATATTAAGAAAAATAATTAAATTATTCAATAATTAAAACTATTAAAATTACAACACATACATAAATAAGTATTGTACTTGTATTTTTATTTTATTCCATTGATTTAAAAAAGTAAGTTTTTGCAAATAAAATGATGGAATTGATTTGAATCAATTGAAAAACTACAACCTTGGAGAATCAACCAAATCATGTGTTGATCAAATTTTAATCATTTTGAATTGATAAAGCAAATTGTAAATCTTATTAAATAATTATGTTCCAAAAAAAATAGAACACAACTATATATTATAAAAATAATGTATTTTACTTATATTTTTTTATTTGGGTTCTAAACCACAAAAATTCTTGTAAATCACAACATCGTAGAAGTTGCTTGCAAAACTTATTTCAAATAAATTGTGATGTTTTTTTTTTTTTTTTTTTTTTTTTTTTTTGTTAATTTTCTTTCAAAGCTATTGAAGATTCATTCATTTCATGACAACAATTGTGTGGCATGCTCCTTCCAAAAATTAGAAACAATCCTTTGTAGATTTTGAGAGTGTCCTCAAGCTTGTAAAATTTGGGACTTGTGTACCTCTCTATTATATAAATTGCCTTCCAACCCTTAGAAATATGGACCTTAGAAAGCCTTTTCATGGAAGTAAGCTATATTTGCAAAGAATATCCCTTCTCAGTTTAGATGCTTTTATAAGATTTGGTCCTTGTTAAGAGGTCTCTGTTTATAGACCGTATGGATTCAAAAGAATAAATTTGTATTTGAACAAGAAGTATGGAGTGACCTCCATACTAGAATTCTAATTTAATTATAGAATATGGATAATTTAGTTGGAAATTCTTAAGGAAGACATTAAATAAACATCTTGAATATGAGGCTCTCCTTTTGAAAAGATGGAATAAATCTTCGATGGAAAAAAATTTATTAAGTTCCAAAGAATATAAGATAGTTAAATAAAACTTTAGAATACTACAATCTGGTTTGATAATCCATGCAAGTGCAACTGTTTATAGGAATAACTATTACTTCATGTAGTATCCTTATCCCTGCCTTTTTGGATATTAGGGGTACTATTGTAACATCTTCATTCTATCAATGCACCAGATATACTCTGTTTTTGTGTTGAAGATTCATTCACAAAATTCACAATTTCAATTTTAAGAATCAATTAAAAAATATTATGGCTAGTGATCCACCTCAGCAACACACACATCCACAACTTGAACTTGCAATTAAATCTTCACAACAATTTTACGAACACATGGTTGGAACTCCACATCAGTCACTCTTCATGAGATGCAAAAAACCACACCTATCACTCCTTGGAACGTTGTTTTGAATAGTGACCCACATTCTTCAACTCACTGTGCTCTGATTTATTGTTCCTTCGACTCGTTTTTCTTACACTTTCAATTGTGTCGAGATGCCCCAGAGCCATTGAAGATGGGCCCCAGTTTGCAAAAAAAGCTACTCTGAGCAACAACTTCAGCTTAGCAAAGCCTGATACCCAGCCAACAACCTGGATATGAAGGGGAAGCCCTCGAGATCACACTGGTGAGAGCATCCAACAAATCTTCCGTTGCTACATGTACTCATGAATTCGTTGGTTGAGCCAAGCATTTGGTGAGCTTGACGTCGGTGGAGATCGGAGCGCTATGAGCTCGACATACCATGAGAATGCAGCGTTTTTATTTTTATTTTTTATGCAATGTTGCAGTTTAGGACCTGACCACTGTTAACCGTTTTGACTTCTGTTTTCTGCCTTCATTGTTAACATGTTGAATCGGCCGGTAGACGCGTTTCTAACTTGTGGTTCATTGCAGAAGCCGGGAACTGTCCCAACAGATTACACTGTCTGGTTCTGTCATTGTTCTCGACAGTTACGCACACCATACCTGAATCCGAAGTCTAGGGTGTCGTGAACCTAGTGAAAAAGCCAGGAAGTTTGTCTAGCCACACGGTTGTATAAACGCATGTAGGGTTGTGTATATTTTATATATTAGCCGAAACATGTCATGAGTCTGAGCTCAAGTCTCGAATCTAACCTAGAATTCCATGTGGCACTCGACGCATGTCTAGGTTGTGGAACAGATCTTCAGCTTTGTACTGTTTTCACTGTGCTCATGTCCCATAGTCACAGCTTTCTTATACAACAGCCGATTCAGGACAGACTATTGGGTCTTGAAGCTGGAAGCATCTGTGCAAAGCATTGAGCCCAGTGTGCACAAGTGGCTGATGACCGCTTTACCGACACTTGTTCTGGGTTGAAAGAGTGTGGCTCACCGACACTTGTTCTGGGTTGCAAGAGTGTGGCTCACCGACACCGACACCGAAACAGTTGTTTTGGCAGCCCACAGCAAGTGTGTACAATCTTGGTATGTTTCATCAACATGGGTCTTTTCATGAATCTATTGACAACTAGCTCATTCTTTAAGGTCCTGTTGGTATGTAAAAATGTTGTTTTGATTGGGTTACATGCTTTGACAAGTTGCTACAATTGTGGATTGATAATTGGCTATCACAGATAATTATCCGCAAAACTAATCACAGTATCGGATGAGAGTATGTAATTATGTGGAACTTTTTTTTTTGATGCTTTTACTAGTTGATGAATGAGAATAATTTAATTTTTAATTTTTAATTATTAAAATTACAATGCTTTTAGCAAGTGAAACTGTGTGTGTCTGTATGTTTTTAATCTATTTGCAAATAAACTTGAGACAAATTTCAGTATTTTCATCAAACACGTGGAATGTGAAATTCTTTGAAAAGTTTAAACAACTCTGGTTATTGTTCAAAAACCAAAGTTTATCTACCATATAGATATCTTATGTCTTGAATAAATCATGAAACTATAATTTTGATGGTAAATAAAATGATTTTAGTTTCCTTCTAACCTTGATTTAATATAATATCTATGCCTAATTTGTAAAATGGTATCTCCATCATTCAAAAATTCTGGTCAAATGATTCATATCTTACAAAGATCTTACAACTGAAAATTTTAATAAAATTATTCATATAATATTCAGCAACAGTGACTCCACTAATTGCTTCAACACACTAATATTAATGCTTATATGATTTTATAAAATTGGTTTCTTACATACATGAATCATTTTTTTTGTTTCATTAGCCATAGCGAAAGTTGGATCTTAAGGATAATTTTATAAAAAATAAAAAATAAAATGATAGTTCAATGTTTCCTAATATTGATAGCAATTCAATAACCAATTTCCAAAAGCTTGCAGCCTTACATGAAATAAAATTCCAAAAAATTGATGCATGGGTGGAGTATAATATGTTTAAGTTTTGATACTTTTATACAAAAGTAAAAATAAAGAAGTTTCAAAAAATATACCAAGGAATAATCAAATTTTAACATGATTTTAATGAAGCCGCATGTTTCATGTGGGGTCAATGTGTATTACTTTAACAGGAACACGTAAATATGTGTTATTGATAGATAAGCTTTCTTTTCAAAAATGTACCAAAGAGAAAATCTACACATGCCTTTTGCAGCTAAATAAAAAGAAAATTTCTGTCTTTTGTTGTGTTGTGTAAATGATCTAAAAAACTGTAGGCACTACTTATGGCCCTTCAAACTTCATTTGTTCGTTATGTGGGCTTCATCTATATATAAATGTTCTAATTATTTCTTCAATTATATCTTCAATTTGTACAATGTTTTCCGTTATAGTGTTCTTATAGGTTCCTAGTCTGCCTTGGTCAATCCAAACATTAGTCTCGTAAAGTGTAGTTCAGGCAAAGATCTCCAAGGAATTGTTAGCTCCGTCGTGACTTTAAAAAGACAAGCTGCCAGCCATTATGAGGATAAGACAAATACTACATGCCATCTTTTTCACATATCATAAGTTTGCAGCTGACTGGTTTCTTTTGACCTGCGGTGCTTATCATGGCAACAAAGCTCGTCAGAAGTACCCTCTCCACTGTATATCTTCGAAAGCCGCTTTGACGCCATAAAATTATATACCCTGTTTTTGTCCTGTATTGAGAGATACATAGTATTGGCAGAAGTCGTAAACATTGTCTATTAGTGCTGTCACCAGCTGAGCAAGTTCCTTGCTCGGATCTTGACAAGTTCACTTACCTCTCTTCAGCTGCTAGCTCGACATTATTCCGATTGTAGTGAAAAACATTTGGTATTTATTTGAGGGAATATGGTATTAATACAGGAAAACTTACGGGGGTGGTAGTGTGAAGGACAGCTCACATCAGCAGGTGGGTGTATCGTATATCATGTAAATCATCATATACACCGCCTATTCACTGTGTAGACACAGAAGCTTACTTCTGTAATCTGCATGAAGAACATAACTGGCATTTCTATGCAACACGTCTGTTAGGTTAGAAACTGCTTTAATACTAAAATACTTCTGTAGTATAAGTTCGAGAGATTTAGTTCACATACTAAAATGATACTATCACATCGCCATTCAAAGATCATGCAAGACATGCAGGACATGCAGGACTAGTTTTACCGATCAAATCATGTAACTGCAATTAGAAACAAAATAGTAACTGTAAACATTAAACTTGTTCCGGTATTACAATGTTTGATACTAAACAACAGACTAAGAAAGTATGCTTCGCTCGACACCTCCTAGCAGTTCACTCATCGTTCGAGGTAACACATGCATCGCCATTGCTAGTCTGCAAGTACTACAAGGGACCTTGACAATAAACTACAGTATCTAAGCGCCATATATCATTTCTAAGGACCATAATCACAGAAACAACCACTCGTGAAAGACACAAGTAAGCCAACACCCACGGTTTTCCGGTTGAAGGCGAGGGGATCTATCTTGATGGTCATGACATTGCAAAGGGCTTTGTGTAAGCAATGGGCGCAGAGCTTGCAAAAGAGCTTTGTCAAAGACACAATGTTGACAGCCACCAAAGCAGGCAATTGATTCAGAGCAACTGGCCTGTGCAAACAACAAAACAACGAAGGATTTGGCACGCTCCCTACGCAGGTATTAACCTGTTCAGGTGCGAAGGGACTCTCTCAGCCTGCATTGATAATCGACGCAAATAGATTGCGCTGCTTCATCATGCAAGCACCCCTGGTGCCAAAATCAATCAGTTCGAATCCCAATAAAAGTACCTCTTTAGAAAACAAAAAAACTACCCATATAGCTACAAACGCCACAAAATATTCACAATTATCTGATGGTGGTTGGTTCAGTCCACAAGCCAGAGCAACCGTAGCTCAAACCCCTTTAAGACATTAAGGTTCATCTCGGTGAATCTCCCTCCAGTTCTGGCTACTGGTCACCTGCACATCATAATGCCGAGACATAACCTTTAGAGCAGAGCCAGCATGATAGTTTAGTCAGCAGGGTGATGTAGATTGATCACTTCGACATTACGGTTTACGCTTCGAAGATGCGAATTGGTACCTTCCAAATCTGTACGGTGTCATTTATGGTACTGGTGTGGTTGATGAAATTTTTGACGCAACATAGCTCTCGGGCAAGTAGATTTCACCCCCGCTTTCACCCCACTGTTCTCCACTGATGGTCTTCTTAGCAGCTAAGAATTCTTGACTCATTTTGTCCATGCCATCCTTGATCGCAGCTTCAGCCTCATCACCATATCCATGCTCTTCGGCATACTTGCGCACGTCCTCGGTGATGCTCATGGAACAAAACTTAGGGCCGCACATGGAGCAAAAATGCGCCACTTTCGCACCCTCAGCTGGAAGAGTCTCGTCGTGGAATGAGAGTGCAGTCACGGGGTCCAGAGATAATGCAAATTGATCCCTCCAGCGGAACTCAAATCGAGCCTTGCTGAGAGCATCGTCCCAATTCTACAACACATCCCCAGAATTAGTCTCCAATCCAATCACATTATCCACAGAACTCATCACATCGTCATCATTCAATACTCCTCAGCTCCAAATTCCAAGTTGGTAATGAAATGTCCAAAATCGTAAAAGAATTTAAGTAATCATGCCGAACCTGTGCAAATGGATGTCTCTTCGCGAGATCTGCGGCGTGCGCAGCAATCTTGTACGCAATTACACCGGCTTTGACATCATCACGGTTTGGAAGTCCGAGATGCTCTTTCGGCGTCACATAGCAGAGCAAAGCAGTTCCCAAAGCTCCAATGTTTGCTGCGCCGATTGCAGATGTGATGTGGTCATATCCAGGAGCGATATCTGTTGTGAGAGGCCCAAGAGTGTAGAAAGGAGCTTCATTGCACCAATCCAGCTGCTTCTCCATATTCTCTGGGATTTTGTGGAGTGGGATGTGGCCAGGTCCTTCATTCATCACCTGAACGTCCTTCTCCCACGCTCGCCGTGTAAGCTCACCTTCAGACACAATACCAGAGACCGAAGACATGAATAACCAAGATTTTCGATCGCCGCAGATCTATCCAAGGGACACCCTCGTACACATCACCTCTACCATCGTCTTCAGAAAACGAAGGATATTACCCTACTAATCACGAGATTTGAACTAGTACCTTGAGTAGCGAGCTCTGAAAACTGCGCCATGTCGTTTGCATCGTAAATGGAACCAGGCCGTAGGCCATCTCCAATGGATAGCGCGATATCATACTGGTTGCAGATGTCCAATATGTCATCCCAATGAGTGTAAGCAAAATTCTCCTTGTGGTGCGCCAGGCACCACTTGGCGTGAATGGAGCCACCCCTTGAGACAATGCCCGTCATACGCCGGGCTGTCATGGGGATGAACCTCAGCAAAACACCAGCATGGATGGTGAAATAATCCACTCCTTGCTCAGCCTGCTCGATAAGAGTCTCCCTGAACACCTCCCACGTCAAATCTTCGGCAATTCCGTTCACTTTCTCCAGCGCTTGGTAGATTGGTACAGTTCCCACAGGCACCGACGAGTTTCGCATAATCCATTCACGAGTTTCGTGAATATGAACACCTGTGGAGAGGTCCATGATGGTGTCGGCGCCCCACATTGTAGCCCATTGAAGCTTCTGCACCTCCTCTTCGATTGAACTCGTCACAGCAGAATTACCAATATTGGCATTCACCTTCACGAGAAACTTACGCCCAACGATCATCGGCTCCAGCTCGAGATGCTTCTTGTTGGAGGGGATGATGGCGCGCCCACGAGCTACTTCAGCCCTCACATGCTCGGGGTCCATCTTCTCACGCGCTGCGCAGAACACCATCTCCTCCGTGACAATCCCCTTCTTCGCATAGTACATTTGTGTGAACCTCTCATCTTTGCGCGCTTCTCTCCTCGCGATCCACACCTTTCGAATCTTCGGAAGACCTACACAATTATACTCGATATCACATAGACGAACACCTCACAGATTACGAAAACGAATGAAGACTCGACCTTTTCGGGCTTGACCTGATGCAAGAACGTCATAATCTCAACACGAATTCTTCAAGAAACACGTAGCACAACTACGTAAGAACTAACCGTCACGAGGATTGACGTTCTGAGGTCCACTCGTGTCGTAGGTGTCGAAATGTGGGTCGTCTCCGGACAAGTGAATTCTGCGGAATGGCACCTGGAGTACAGACCCTGTAGTCTCGTGCACCACTTCTCTGCAAACATGAAAGACACCACGTCAGCAGAAAGAAAAAAACTACGATACGCGAGTTCAGAATGAAACATGGTAAGATTCCTAGAAGACACTTGCATCTGCTGCTGAATTTAACGAAATTTTGCGTTACTGAGGGGACAGGGACGTGCATGGTCTCCTTGGTGCTGCTAGGGAAGCATTCTTCGAAAGCAGGGATCGGCTTGAAATCAGGAGCGGCAGGGTCACTGGTGGGACGCGTACGGCCAACTCCACTAACAGAGGACGAAGGTCGAGGGACGATGGCCGTCATAGTAACCTTCACCGAGCCATTTCGAGAGCGGCGTTCGACGCAGGAACCCTGGTGCATCACCTCGCTCGTCCCCTTCCTTAAGCTCGACTTCGCAGAAGCCAGCAGCTGCGCGGAACCAGAGGACTTTCGGATCCTCTCCAATACAGCCCCATGGGCTACAACAGCAGCAGCCTTAGCAGCACCCGTCACAGCCGCAGCCATGGTTCAATTTCGCAAATCTACCGCCACAACACCTCCAATTGATCAAAGACCATCACTAGCCACCACGCAGACAAAGCTCCACACAGCGCACGACATGCAAATCACATGAAAACAGCAAAACTAACAACGCAAAGCACGAGGAAACAGGTTCGTCACTCAAACAACTACACATGCAGTGAAGCTGAATTATGTACATCGATCGCAACTCACTCACACAAAGCACAAGTAGGGATTCACGAGACGCAGGTCCAATGCGGAGTGATTCGGTGAAGAGGCAAGGTGCAGCAACGAAGGGGAGGGGTAGGGGGGGGAGTGCCGGCGGGGACTAGGGGCACGCATGGGACAAGGCCGTGGATGCTCCGGAAATGCCACGCTTATCTGCGCTAATAACGCGAACGGGCAGACGGGCAGACGGGCAGCGTGGAGCGGGCCCGGGGAATCTGCCCCTAAATTAGGGCTATCAAAAGCGACGCATCGGCAGATCTTTTGAGGCGATAACCTCCACGCTCGCGCTCTCTTCCACGGCTCTCACCCCCCTGGGTTTCTTGCTGTTTCCTAGATTCGTAAATTCTCACCATCCACGTAGATTCCAAAACTGTCGCAGTTCTGACGTAGATTCCATATCTGTCGTCGCTGTGGCTTAGATTCGTGTTTCTGGAGCAGACATGTAGTTTCATCGATGATTCGTAACTTCGTCGTAGAATCGTAGTTCTTTGGTAGAGTTGTAGTTGGGGAGTAGATTCGTAGTTCTGGCGTGAATTGGATGATTCTTTGCATCGGCATAGGTATTTTACATCGTATATCAATGCCTGTGAAAGGTACCAAAGGGTGGCACATTATTGCATGATGATGTTTACTGTGTAGGGATCATGTATAATTGCACGATATTGTTTTGGGCGATTTTTTATAAACTTGATATTTAAATGTTTTGTTTAGTATTGCACTTTTCTGTTGGTTTCAAAAAATAATCAATATTAATAGAATTGATGCTTTGTGCTTTAATTATTTAGGGTGCGTTTAATAAAAATATTTTTAAAGTGTGTATGTTTGGATTAGTAATATGGGAAGATGTTGGGTTGAAAATTGGTGTATTGGATTGAAAGTCATGACCAACAATGTCTTGTTCAATGTGATAGATTTTTTTATTGTGTATACATGTATTAAAACTTTTGGAAGAGTATATTGTAGGTGAATTTGGTTTCTTTTAAATTGTGAATAAAATCTTTTCTATATTGGTTGTGTGTATTGCAGAATAATATATTCGTATTAAATTCTATATTCAATTATTTTATAAAATATATCAAATAAATTAAAGATACTACAATCAAGCTACAAAATATCAAATCACTACTTAAGTAAGTTAGGTGTGTATATATATATATATATATATATATAAATTATGTAAGTTAGTTATACATAATAAATATATATATATATATATATATATAAATTAAATTTACTATATATAGTAAATTAAAACAAAATAATATATGTTCTACTCTAATATTTTTTGATTAGAATATTCTAAATTTTAAAAAAACTTTTTAAACCAAAAAATACAAAAGAAAAGTACAACACTTTGATGATATTGCAATTAATTATGTTGTTTTTAAAAAATTGAAAATTGAATATATATATATATATATATATATATAAAAATGACTTTTGTTAAGTTTCACTTCAGTCGACACAAACTGCATTATAATCCATACAAATAATAGATTGTAAGTTCTGTATTGAGAGATTTTGAAGCTTATATAAAAAATAAAAAATAAAATTGTGCACAAAGAATTCTACAATCAACAGTAAATCTGGTATATCTAAGTCTCCAAAGAATAAATCTCTTGTCAGCAAAAAAGTTCATTCTCAAAAAATAAAATTCATATCTTTTGTTGACGCAACCAGTGCTAGAGATGCTTCATGCAACATCCATGTTCCACGATCCATGCATTAACCACATTGGGATCCTTAATGTTCAAAGAACTTGAAAAATTATAGAATCTCTGAGAAGGCATCAATAAAAATCCAATCCATTGGAGAAGGATTGAACCACATATATTATCCATAAAATTATTCCCCAGACTGTCTCCTCTTATGATGCAATCTGCATATATGCGGATGTTTTCCACCATCAGTTTTGTAAACCAACTTAGCTATCCCACAGACAAAAACTTAAATTGATTTCTTTAAAGCCAGTGCAAAATAGAATAGAATAGAATAGTCCTCCACATCATTTTGCAAAAGCTCACTCACCCATCGAATTCATAAAAGTATGGCGTTCAATGCCAAGATGTATTCAGCTACTAAAGAGTCATAGCACAGAGCACACATACGAGTGGCTTGAACGACATAACTGGAATTCCTATTCAGCAGTTAAAGCTGGATACCAGAATGAACTAAAAGCAACGGCAGAAAGATTTTGATGCACCTCTCATCTAGTTGTTCATACAGAAAAGAAGGAAGCGATTCACAGTCAAAACAGGAGAAAAAGAGAAGGTGCATGTCACAAAATCTTAAAAGACATTTCATTAATACAGAGATATCATCCTGAAAACTACGTGAGACATCAAAAAATCGATGATACATTGCAACCTTCAGACAGGTAGCCAGTAGTAAAGCTAGAATCACTCAAGTCGCTGGAAGTCCGACCTTTCATGCAGCACTGATATCTACCTAGAGATCTGTTAGCATTCAACTTTAAACCAGAGACTAGGATCTGCACAAATGATTTCCACGGAAGGCAGCTACATAAAATCAGATTCTGACTTTTCACAAATACTACGGATCTTCCTAAATTTGTTGGAACCTTGAAGGCGGGGCCAGTTATTTTACAGCTGTTTGATTTGTGTCCACAACACATCAAAAACTTGAAGAAAGATTGGTACCAGACTGGGCGCTACTCCACAGGCACCCCGCCAGAACGTTAGATTGCTAACTCGAGGAAGTCATCATTGGGCTCGGGATAGCTTTGCAAGTGGGGTGGCTGGTTACGACGTTGCTGATAAAGCCTACTGCAAACTTGGGTAAGCAGTTCATGATCGTGCGGAACGCAACACTCCCTTAATCGGCTTGACTCTTTTTAGACCCTGAGTCTTTCCTCTTGACAAAGTATGACCCGATTTTAGATGAGAATCTAGCCTTGCTCTTCTTCTCCTCTGATGGCATTTTTATTGCGAGAACATCCGCAAGCGACTCAGAGGGGTGCTTCTCCGGAGGGTTGGGGCTTGCAGGAGTTGGAAATGAGAATGTAACCGTGGGGTGTAATGGGCTGCTATTCTGTGAATTCCCCGAAGCTGGGCTGATCATAAAACCCTGCCGATCCATTCCATTACTGGGACTTCCCATTGGAGGACCACCGTTAAAAGCTGGGTGTCTGCCCTGTCCCCTTTGAGTACGAAGCATCCCTTCTACGGCGAACTTCGCTGCTTCAGCTTCTTCACGTTTCCTCGTCGCTTCTCTCAACTCGACACGGATAGCTTCAATGTCTTTCCTCGACATCTCCAACTTGCTCTGCATCTCTTTCTCACTTGCTTTGGCAGCCTCGACCTACACACAGTACATTCACAGATACACTTCATAAGCCTGAAATCCCAAGTCTTACAAAGATGAGTGAAATACCATAACAAAATAAAAGACATCCTAACATCACTACTAACATCAAGTGCAAACGAGCTTTATCTTCTACTGAACTGTAGTCTTATCAGGATGCACGAGTCAGTACCGAACACATAAGAATAGCACATAGCTATTAAGGTTATGCAAGTACGTGTACTTTTACACACAAAAATTGATACATTGAACCATAAATTACCAGAACACAACTCATATGTTTGACAACTACAAAGAGCATCAGAACGGTTGGTTTGATCAAGTACATAGACTTCACCACGCTCGCAGTTGTTACAAGTCAAAAGAGAGCTAGTTGTAAATTTCACTCAAATTTCACTACCAAATGCAAGAAATAAGGCAGCACCTGTGCCATTGCCAAGGCAACCCGTTTTTTCGAAAGCTCTTCAATTTCCTGTGCCTTGCTTTTCAAAGATTGATACTCCTCGTGAGATATTGTGACATCGGCCTTGGACTCGGTGTCCGTGACCACTGTCTCGGCATCAGGATTTTGAGACCTGCTATTCATCTAGAATACACAAAAAAATATCAAGTAAGATTTATACGCTTTTTAGATTCAAAAAATGTAAAATCTGTACATAGTCCAACTGCTTACCAGATCTCCTACCGTAGACTTTCTATGAGAGCACTCCACAAATCACTAAACGATAATGATGCTGCTTATAGATTCAACGGAAATATTTCAGTAAAAATCAACTCCCATGAAGCGGCACTACTAAGGAATTACATGCTTTTGGGACATCTCAGCGCAATTTCTTGCTCGTTGAAAATCTTGGAAACTCATTAAGAAGGCTAGGTGGACAGTCCAATATCCAGGATGGTAACCTTGACCTCCATGTGAATACTCATGAATAACTGCAGAAAACGTCAAGAAGCGATAGCATAAAAGCGCTTGGCTGACCTGTGAAAGAGCACTCTCTTCGCTTGCTTTCACAGCTTCAACTTCCAGAAGGGCTGCCTGGAGTTTGGTTTCTAGGGTCTCAATTCTAGCTCTTGTTTGTTCCAACTCCTGTTTTGCACTTGCTGCTTCCTCTGTTACCGAGTTTAGATTCGTAGTTGCTGCCTCTTTTTCGTCTGTCGCCTGTTTCAAAATGCAACAAGCAACAATGTGATCAATCAACATGCGATGTACTATTCCCACACAAACGATATCCAAGATTAGCATATTCCAATTATAAAGTGCTACAGCTATGCACACTATTCCTACTTGCGTAGGACAGACCTAACACATTTACGCTAACCTTAGTCAAAGCATCGGTTAATGTGGCGTGTTCTTCTCTAAGCCTTCTCTCTTCTGCTATAGCCGCCTCCCATTCAGATCTCATCTGAGTCATTTCCATTTCAATATCTGATTCTTTCTCAGCCAGTGCAGCTTCTCCTTCCTCTCTAGCAAGCACAATCTCTGCACGCGCGTTTTGAACTTCTGCGCGCAAAGAAGCCAAGGAAGCTGACATGGATCTTTCTGACTCCGTCACCTTTTTCAGCTTTGCATTGGCTTCGTCTAAGTCCAGTTTGAAAGCCCTTGCCTGCAAAGGGAACCTCTCAATAGGTGTTAAGAAAAATTCCGCGGTAAACAAGCAATCTACGTTAATTCCTCATTGCCAAACTAATCAGCAGTGAATCATATGTCAACTATGACAGTTAAGACAAATTCTGAAGTGACGGTACCTTCTCGGCGAGTTTCGTAGCATCTTCAAGTTCTACTCTCATTCTTTGCAGTCTGAGACTGTACTCTGTAAATGCAGTCTTAGCTCGTGCTTCACCTTCTTTGGTGACACGAAGCTCTTCTTTCAGAGCATCCAACTCATCACCTGTTGAGGCAGCCATTCCACTCGCCATCTCTTCGGCTCTTTTTACACTTCCCAGCTCAGCAACCACTTTCTCCAGCTCAGCTTTGGTTGCGACATAGGACCCTCTCATTTTCCCTTCGGATTCCTCCAAAACGACTATCTCTGCCTTGAGAGAATCAACCTCCGAGCTTAGACCTTCAACAACCTTGCAAAGATCCTGTTTAGATTCTTCGACCAATTCAAGGGCTGTCTTCAGAGAGAGCAATTCCTCATTGGCGTCAGCAGCAATCTTGGAGGCCTTCTCTGCATTCTCCTGCATCAATGCTACCTGCGTTCTAAGATCCTCCATCTCTGTCATCACATCGGCTAATTTGCTCTCTGCTAATGTTGCTACTTTCAGCTCGGCCCGATGTCTCTCTAAGTCTGCTCTCAAGCCACTAGCCTGCTCAGCCTCTTCCCTGAGAGCTACCAGTTCCTTCTCAGCGTTCATCCGGGCTGTCGTAGCTTTTTCTAGGTGCTCGTTTGTCGTCATCAATTCCATGGTAAGCTCATCCAACAATGTTGCCGGAACAAGATCCCCATTGTCTGCCTGCAAGATCCAATTCGAAGGTGTCAACCCTGATTCTGACCGATATCCTCAAAGACGAAGACTTTTCCAGCTTGGTGACCACGTGACAGTAGGATTAGTCAACAGATGTTAATCTACACAGTAAATAGAACTTACCTCTCTATCTGCCAATTTTGTATGTGAATCAGATAATTGCTGAACTTGCACCCTCAGCCTTTCTATCTCCTCCCTTGAACTCAAGAGCTCAGACGAAGGACCTTCAAATTGATAGACCATGAGATCAGCCTGCAGTCTACCTATCTCTTCCCTCAGATTTTGGATCTCCCTAGAAGCAGCAGTCAATTCATCTCGCAGTCTGCTTTTCTCTTCTCTTTCTTTTGCAAGGTCAGTCAATGCAATACTATGCTCAGATTGTAACTTTTCAATCTGTCCGCTGGCTCCTGCCAACTCAGGCCCTGCACCCAGAGGTTCTAAACTAGAGATTTCTCGAGGCTCCTGGGACAGCTGCAGCTTGGTGAGTTGTTCCCTCGCCACGGCAAGTTCCGCGCTAGAACTTCCATGCAGCTGCTGAAGAGATGATACTTCATTTTGCAACCTACCTATTTCTTCTCTGGCAGTTGCGAGCTGGGATGCGTAACCTCCAAGATGAGCTGACGATGTTTGTAATTGTCCCTGAAGGTTCAAGATTTCTTGCTTAGCGCTTACAAGCTCAATAGAGGAATTTCCATGCTGCCCCCGCACAGCTTCTAGTTCTGTACGTAACTTTTCAATGTGCTCTCTATTGGTCATCAATTCCATCGAAGACATGCCCCGGGCCTGCGTTGATTCAGCTTGCAACTTGCTGATTTCCTCTTTCGCACCAGTTAGCTCAGCGATTGCGCCGTTTAGCTGAGACTTCAGTTGGTTAATCTCTGCTATTGAAACTTCATACTGGCCTCGCAGGTTACGAAACTCGTCTTTGGTTTTCGTAAGCTCTGTTGCAGAGGCCTCCATTTCTGCGAGTAACAAACTATTCACCTCCTTAGCGTGTGCTAGCTCTGTGCTTGATGCCTGAGCAACCCTCAGCTCAGATTCAAGCCTAACAATCTCCTCCTTTGTTCTTGCCAACTCTGAACTAAAAGCTCCGTGCTGACTCCATGCTGCAGTTTGCAATCTGCTTATCTCTTGCTTCGCATTTTCAAACTCTGCAACAGACATGTTTGCAGCGGCTTCACCCTGTTGTAGTCTGTTTATCTCTACCTTTGCATTTTCCAGCTCTGCAAAATTGGAAAATAAACAAGTTTGAGGGTCCCGACGAGAAAAGTAGGCCTGAGAGGTAATATTGAGCGGATCCATGGCAACTGTGCAAGTTGGCGCATGTTCATCAAAGCGATTAACACAAAAAGCAAGTTCTATAATTGCACATCTCGTAAAAGTAGCTAAGAAAGAGGCACTGAATAGTTGTCCAACCCGATTTTAACTTCACTGTTGCACAGAGAAGCCCTTTTCGGGCACAATATAGAACAAGATCTGAAAAATAGACTTCCGTATGAAATGAACCCTACCTGCGGACAAACTCAGATACTGACTCTTGGCGCTTTCAAGCTCCTTCTGTAATCTGTTGATTTCCATGTCACGACCTGTTGTATCCACAGAAACCTGAGGGCTTGGCACAGCAGCATTGGGTTGCGGGCCCAAAACAGCATCAAGGTGATGCTGCCAATCCGACCCTGCCAAGCTGGGAAGTGACGTAGTCTGCTTCAAACCATCGTTTTTGGCCGCTTCATAAGCGGCTAATTGTTGCTTGTAGTTGTTGATCTCGGAGTGGGCACGATTCAATTCAGTCTCAAGCGAATAGATTTTCTGCGAATACACGAGGATATGCTGTAAGCAGCAAGAAAAAGATAATTTGCTAAAGAAGTTTTAAAGATTAAATAGGTTTATATCCGAAACAAACCAGTCAGTTGCTTGAAATCAGCTTTACCTCTGCTTGGTGATTGGGGCCATGATACGTGCCAACATATTGTAGACTTGATGTATGCGTGAGATGTGGTCCATGAGAGTGGGGCGTCGTTTGAGACTTCGCTGGAATTTTTTCACCGAACATACTGACGGCAGCTTTGACGGATAAGAACGGGGCCGACTGATCAACTACTGCTTTAGGCTCCGCCATGACTACCCTATTTACTCAACCTGCACTTAAAGATCTGATATCAATCAACTTGAGTCAACATCAAAGGAAAACCGGCATCATATAAGAATAGTTCTGAGATTTTAAAAAATACACGATTATTATTTTATCTCCAAAAATAGATAAATGGGACTTGCTTAGATGATTAGAAATTTTCGAATCAAAGGGGAATCCTACTTCAATAACGGTGACGACGGAAATCAGACGAATGAACTCGAGTTGAAGAAAGAACCACACAACACACGAACACAAATCGATTTCCAGAAATCAAGTCACCAGTTTCTCAATAAATATATATATAGTAAAGACCAAGAAACCTTACAGAGTTTACAAATAGTTACCAAAGTATACAAAAAAAGACAAAGACAACAAAACCGTTAAAAGTAACAAATAAAATCCATATGGCTGGAGTAATAACACAACGCATGTTCGAAACCTGATTTCCCATTCTGGCGCGGACCCATGACAATCTAGTATCAGCAAAGGCACATAGCTCTCATCGAAATCTGGCGTCTTGCAACGATTCCATCATCGTGGTATTTTGTAGAAAATGAGCTACACTGCATTCGATCACGCGGTAACACACGAATCTGTGACTCGAGAGCCAAGTCTATACAAAGTGATACGGATCACTAGATCTCCTGAAGGATAATGAAATGTCCCGCTCAGAAAAGTATCGACGTCCGTCTATTACAGCACTGGCTGAGAGCTGCCGACCCAGCTCATCGACAAATAATTCAGTAATACATTACAGAACCTATGCAGAAAACCTTTCATTACACCTCCGGCGAATCATACACTATTGCCTGACGTTGCTGCATTGATCAAACAAGTAGCGCAATAGATCTGGATCAAAATCTCAACCCACGATTTTGCGGCGAATAAGCCGCACCCGAATTTCAAGCTCCGACCTCGCGGCATTGCTTCACACAAGAGCTTAAGACACATGCTATAACGAAATCGTTCTAACGATGAAAACAGCTCCGTACGCACCATTCTTCCCCTGGCGCACGACACACTACACCGGAAGATCTGTCCACAAACCCTAGAATCTCACTTACAGGAACCTCACTCTCAAAACCCAGATCGTTAAAGCTACAACACACAATACCGAGACAATTTCACGATTCACGATTCACGATTCACGCAACAAACCTCGAAATGCACCACTCCACTGCTCAACACCACCTGTCAAACACCCCCATTACATACCCACTCGCACCAAAGCACTGATCCAACAAATAGAACAATGTAAAAATAAAATAAAAACGCCAGACCAAAAAAAAACAAAAACAAAAACAAAAAAAACAGAAAAGAGAGAGACACAAAAAGAAATGAAACCAACCTCACCTTCGGAACGAAAAAAACGAAAACAATAACAACCCGACCAGCGGCGACGAACTAGCAGTGATCTAACGTCGGAAGCAGCAGCAGCAGTACCACTACCCCTGACGTGACGAACGCCATGGCCACACTCGTGCAGAGCCAGCACTAAACTCACTCAGAGGACCCTCCTTCCTCTCCGTGCGGATGCCACACCCCTGCGATCGAGTGAGGTGCACAAATTCTTCCCAAGAAGAGACGCGAGAGGGCGAGGCCGGGGACTAGTAGAGCACCGTGCTCGCAAGCTAGCTGGCCGCTAAGGGGAGCGCGAAATGCATGGAGGACAGGAATGGAGGGGGAAGGAAGGGCGGGGCAGCAAGGCGCAAGAGGGGCTTGGAATCATTGCGCAGGGCAGGTCAGATATGCCCCAGAAATAGCCCCCCCCCTTCCCCGCGGGTCTGTTGTCCCCCGCTGGATCCGCCATTGCTCCTCCCTCTTCCTCCCTCTTCCTCCGCCTCCTCTTCCTAACCCCCTGACGCTGACGCGCGGCGACGGGACAGGGGCGATAGTGGCGTCGGGTGGGGGTTTCGAGGCTCGTGCTGAGTGTCGTGATCCGTTCCGCCCCACTGGGACCTCCCTCGTGACCCCTTAGATAAGGTGGGCCGCCACCCCCCCATCACCGCCATCTCGCGCCACGGTATGTGTTTCCTACCTGTCTCCGTGTGTGTGCGGTTTTGGAGCGCGCAACGCGGGTGGACGTTAGATCTTGCGACGTTAGAATATTGTGTGAATATTGTGGGAATATTGTAAAGTGGAGGAATCTATTCGAGGTTATTGAAGTTTGAAGTTCTCCTATTCTTCTTTAGGAATGTTGACGTGGCTTTTGGGGGATTATGGGATTATGGTCTTTGTATTGAATTTGCTATGCTTCTTGAGTGGATGCTTTTTTCTTTTTCTTTCTTTTTTGGAATTGTAAATATTTGGGATTTTGTTCAAATATATGTTTGTGAATTTTTATTGGAAGTTTGGTTGGGAGTTGAGTTTTGATTGAAACTTTCATCCTTTTTTAAATGTGAATAATGTGCTTTCTACAAGGAAGTAAAATTGATCTACTAAGAAATCAAAAAAATAATAATTTTGTGATAAAAGCGAGTTGTTGGAGTAAGTTGTCAAGTGCTATGCCGAAACGTAAAAATAAAAAAAATATATGATAAGAGCTAATGTTGTACTCTAAAAGGAAAAGACGTATTTAACTCAAAAAAATTACATAAGTATAATAACAAAAAAATATTCCATTTCATTTAGTGTTTCCTTGCAAAATTAGCATGTCATTTCTTTTTACTTTTTGAAATACAATGATGCAAAAAATATGTAAGTAAATATTTTCAAAAAGAATACTACTATTTTTCATTTATGGGGAGTAATAGTTCAAAATTTAAAGTCATTGTTAGGTTAAATAGAAAACAAGGTGAAATAATTATAAATTAAACATTCAAAAAATAGAGGAGGTTGTAATTTGAATCTATTTTCGAAATTATCATTCATGTTCAGATTTGCAAATATCAAGAATATCATTCATGTCCAATATCAGCATTACTGTGGCTGTTAAAGAAAACAAAACACAAGATTTCACATAAATTGATATATAAGGTGTTTATAATAAAAGGTGTTTACAATATTGTCAAGCTTAAATTTGAAAATCAATATAAATAATATTTGTACAAATTTAAGTATTTGATACATGTTCCTATGTTTTCTGTACTTCCAAACACATAAGAAAAAATTGCATAAAATGAATGATATTAACAATGTACATATATAAATTAACTAATAAATAAAAGATGTGATCTTTTTAAATATCTGTTTTTCTCATGTCATATTCCAAAAAGCATCAAATAAGTACCATTTTTGGAAAAATAGAACATGAATTCTATGCCATACTTAATTTGAAAATTATTCCATTGAATGGTTGAGTATTAAAAAAATTAATTTTTTTAAAAATATATTATTTGAATTAGATAAATAAATTTAAATTACATAAAAATATTTTTATTAACAAATTTTAATTTTTTATTAATGTATTAGTTTTTTGACATTTAAAATCATAATAACAGTTTGAATTTAAAAATAAAATAAACATATACAAGTCTTACATTTTTTTAATGTCGTTCTTACTTCTTTTTTTGCATTAAGTATGGTACAAATTAGCTTCTGTCGTTTTTCTGTATTTGTTTTATAACATATTCAACAACTAGCTAATCATGTCAATTGAAATGATAATATTTATATGAAATATTTTTACATAATTTAAAACATGAGGCTAAATCTGATTGATATGAAGATAATAAACCAAACCATATATTTCATTTTCATAGATAATTTTACACAGATTAGTAATTAAATCACCTGAAACTGGCCGAAATAAAGTTTCCAGTATACAAGTACAAGCAAAAAGATTCAAATAATTGATGCTAATCTATTTTTATTAGTTTACAATACAAACATGCATATGACTGATAAAGATAATGACCTATCATTTGTTTGTTTTTATAAATTTTGTTTATTTGTTATTTTAAAAAGCTAAACATGTGATTATGTATTGATTGTAAACTCAATTTTGAATATTTAACAGTGGTAGAACAATATCTTGTGGTTGTTTAAAGTAATGCATGTGAGATAAATCCATTCCAAATGACACAAATACCCACTATCTTTTGGTTGTGATTAATTTCATGAAATTGTCATCTATTCCAATCATGTGTTAACTTTTTTAATACAAAATTTAGAAATCATAATATTTAACATCCCATCTATATTTCAAAATGTTAAATATCTAAATTTTTAGTTCAATATATCTAAATGGTAGGATATCATTGTTACTTTTGTTGTTTCTGTCTATTGGAAATATTAGTATTGATTATTGGTATTTTTTTATTTAATAAATATGTTTTTAAATTGTGGCAATCTTTACAAACACATTGTTTGTATTTGATGAGTTTAATGATACAATTTAATAATCTGTATGGTTACAATTGTTATTTTGTTATGATATAATTGTATTTCATCAACAATAATTTAAAAAAAAATTGAATCACAATTAAAAACTTACATTAATGTATGAAGCACAATCTTGATGCATAAATCTCAATAATTTCACAGATAAAATAATTGTGATCATAGTAGCAGTACGTGTTTTTAATATTACCCATTTTTAAAACCATGACATAAATTTATTATGTTAATATGAAGAAACAAAAAAGATGCATCATATGTATTGTTTGCCATCAAGTCAATTATTAATAATATAACTATGCACCATAATTATACTTAGTAGATGATGGTATTTAGATGTCCATTACTTTGTCTCAAATATAACATTCATTTTCTCAAAGTAATCAAATGCAAATAGCCAAATTGAGATTTACAAAAAATATAAGAAAAAAGAAAAAAGAAAAAGATACTTTTAAAACTATATAAATGATTAAATGTAGGAAATGCTATGTGTGGTTCTAAACATGTTTTTAGAATATTATCAATTATTTATAGATGTTGTAGTTATTACAAGCAGATGAAAACCTGTGAAAAGCACACTTTTGTAATACAATCTACTAACTTTATAAATTTTATCATAAGGAAAATAAATAACTAGGTATATGTGGATGCACGAGCTATTTAAAAAATAATGTACTTAATCTGTGACCATGATTATCTAGAAAAGAAAGATTGATTAAAAAAGGGTGCATTTATACATTTTCAAAGCTTCACAGCAGTTGCAAAAAAGTACAGTAGAAAAATTGTCCAAATTATCTGAGTGCATGTAATTTTAAAATTTTAAATGTACTTTTTGGAAAAATATGAATTTTTGTATGTATTTAGGATTTGCAATTGTGTGCATAAAAATAGACAACAGGATCTGTAAAGTTTTAAAGGAGTTGCTTCACAAATACATATTTTTATTGCATGCCATAAAATACTGGAAATATTTTTTCAATAAAATCAGGGTTATATTATAATTTAACTATTTCTCTACAATTTCTTCAGAAGCAGTAGCATCATTTTAGACTTTGACGGTGTGGTGAATTTATAGTTTAACAATATACTTATAATATTTATTTATTTATTCTTTTTCATAAGAAGACAATGTTCAAATTAGATAAACATACTATTTGATATAAATTAACAAGAAAATTAAAAAAAAAAAACTCATATGTGTATATATTATCACGAATACCTTCTTAGTTGCTCTTTTATAAAAAACACTAGAAAATGAAGAAAATATTTAAGTGAAGAAACTCAACTTACATAGTGACGTGGTGTGTGATTGAGAACTCTCCTCCTCAAGTCCCCCATCGGATGAACGAGAGTCTCGACTACCACGGATGTGAGATCCACATTCATCTACGGGAGCGATGAAAGCGGGAACGCGGGAACGCAAGAGGGGGACACGGCCCTTCGACGGACTCCTTCCGGAGGAGCTGGGGAGGCTTCGGTGACTGCGCCCATTTGCTTCTAATCAAACGAATGCGCGGGCAAATGTTGGATTGCAATGCAGGTTTGCGGAACTGAAATCGATGCGGAAAAAAATCTAAGTGCGTGAGAGAGAAGATTTGGCGTGAGAGAAGATTTGGTTTTCCAAGCAAAACCGTTGAGTACAGAGGAAGTTGTGGTGTTCAAGGCCGTGGCGACGTCGCAGTGGTGAGAGTGCATGCGAAGGGTTTTCAGAAATTTTAGGTCAGGGGATTTGTGTGATAGTTGGATTGGTTCAGGATTCATCACATTACGCGGTGTGGCTCGCAGAAGGCATCTCGCATTTTGTCGAGGGTGTCGCGTCCGGGGTTTTTCCCAGTATGGAGCACCTCTACGGTTCTCGTGATTCGGAGTGAATTGGAGTCTATTCTGAAGGAGGTGCGAGTCTAATGAGGACGTCGGTTCAAGATGAGTTGTGCGACTTGAACCCGGGATAGGGTTTTGTGCAATTACGTGAGCTGCAGTAAAGGTGCTGGAAGGAGAAATCGGAATCGGAATTTGGGTTTTGGGTGGCACTAATTTAGGGTTTAAAATGGTAACAGGATGTGGAATCGGGGTCATTGCCTGGAGATACTAGCTGTATGGAGTGATGAGCACCCTGGAAAGGTCATGGTTGCTCTATACTTGAAATAAGTTCTATTGTACCATACAACGTTACAAGATGGCGGGGAGAGAAGTGAAAGATTTTACGAATTTGAGTGATCCTAAAGGTGCCACACATTATTGTCCCCATTCTGTTTTTGTACGCGTGGCTTTGAAAACTGCTGAGTCAGCCAATGCGGCATAGGAATTGTATAGCACCAGAACTTTCATTGGCCAATTTAGTGTAACCGGTCAGAGTTAACTTTGTCCAAATAGATGATTAAGTGATACTGCTATATGCCATTGCGAGTTGTTCTGAAGTTGCACGATCTAGAAGGCTTTGCAAGTGAATTAGATCGGAGTATTTCAGTTTAAAACATGTGTTTACTGACATTGTGAGGGGTATGTTTAGTATTTTATATAACTTATTTAATAGCACGCTGCAGATAAGAAATGGGGCAAAGGCGGTAACGACAAGGCGGATGACGAGGATTTGGCATTTAAACGGATGGTAGCCAAGGTCAGAACACACTGCTTAAACGCTCTTCATTCATGTAACATGGAAATACACAGAGCATTTTGGATGACTTCATGTTTGAGAATGGCACGTCAAAGAGTATGCGTCGGGAGAGTTGGAGTGAACAGTAGTGAATGAATTTCATCGTGTTGTCTCCAACCAGGCTTAATACTATCACAGTGCGGACCTCATAATTTCAGCTCACTTCGATGAATCTGTGTTTGTGCTTCTGTTTCAGAACATTCTATGCTTGGTGGTGTTTGTGTCTAGTGACTAAAGCGAGCTCAGTGAAGTTGTGCTATGTATAGTTTCTAAAATTATATTTTTGTGGCCACCTGTTTTGAAATGATTATTGATCTTAAGGTATATATGTTGTGGTTTGGTGAGTATACTGAGAGTATTAATTTATTTTCTTGGCGATGATCCTTGTTTATTGGAACATTGCGATGGCACAGATGCAGGAGGTAGCTGGTGAACGTGGTGGATATCTTCATGGTCGTGGAGGTACAGCTCAAACAAAGTTCATATTTACGGAATCGAGCAATGGTTTTATTTATAGAAACAAATTTCTATAGAGTTGACGTTGATGCTTGTCATGTGGACTCCATTATGATGCTTGTCATGTGTTGATTATCACTGTTGATATCATATTGGCATTGATAAAATGTGCAGCATTGGATAGCGATGATTTGCTATACTTGAAGGAACAAATGGAAGCTGAGGAGGATGCGGAGCGTTTGCGACGGCGAACGGAAAAGAGAGCGTTTGCAGCTTTTAAAATATCCTCTTGACCTCTTATATGCTGGATTTCATCAGTAGTATCTAAGAATTATAACAAGTTTGGTGTAAGAGAGCCCACTTAATGGATTGGCGCTGAGTAAGTGGGAAGTCGGAAGAGTCCGCTATGAATATTTTCTGCTGACTATTGAATCATTAAACTGTCCGTAATTTTATATCTCTGATCCTTGTTGTGATGCAGTTTTGTCTTGTTACTGCACATGTAGTGTTTAAGTTTGTTCAATTGGGTTTTTGCTGATACTAGATATGTGCATTTGGCGGTAAAGAATGAGTGAGCCGTCACTTGTGTTGCCTAACATCTGGCATTGAGATTGTGGAGGATGTTCGCTGTGGACGTTCATATTTGGTTTAAGAGTTATCCTTGACAACTGAGCACAAAGCAGCGAGCTTGGTGGACAATGCTGCTGTGCCAACACTTCCTGCTATTCGGGTCGAGCCTAAACCTCGGAGTGGTATTCGGTAAGTATTTACAGGAACTGGTCGCTTCGTCGAGACGTAGAGGTTTATAAATATTTATGTGGCCTGAGCACCTCTTTTGATACCTAAAAGCAAGCTTGTATGATACTTGGGTGTGAGGAAGTCGATCTGGGTTTTAACCCAGGGAAAGCTATAGGTCTTCTTAAGTCTTTGGAATATCAGTTCTGGTAATTAAAGAAAGCTTGTGTGGTGCTGGGTTGATCACTCACAGGCAACAGGTGTTAGTGAAAAGCATAGTCAAAGTGAAAACCGAGCGTCCTCGTTCCAGCGATCCTTCCTTCACCATGGATTCGGGAAAGTCCAACACCTGTTCGCAAGACTCTAATATACAGAGTACGGCAAATACCAATACGCCTCCTGGAGAAATCCTGACTCCAGATACTACGAAGACTCAAGGCGGTCTTCTGGGTTTGGCATACGAGAGTGAAGAAGGCAGTGACGAAGAGCCTGTGAGTACCCCCGCTGTGAAGCGGCCAAGAGATCAAAGGGATGAATAAGGTCTTGAGATTATTGAAGAAAATTTGAAGGTTTCGTGCGGACAGCAGTTTTGATTTTGTGTCAGGAGATAGTTTCAAATTACTGTGTGTCTCCTCTCAGCCTGCAATTGCGTTTAGTTAATCGTTTTGGAGGTTGGTTATATTGTAGTCTGCATCCTCAGCACTGGACAAATATTTTTTGTGCCTGTAATATGCTTTGGGAGTTGCAGATTAACTTGAAACATTCTGCCGATTAGGCTCCACGAGGGAGCCATAAGAAAAGCAAATCTGAAGTCGACTTTCCAGAAGGATTTTAGTCAGTAGATAGTTTAGTAGCTTATTTGTCTGTTTAAGGAGTATAACATTAAGTGGAATTTAAATGTTGCCAATATCAATTAACTTCAAATTTTAACAAAAGTACATGATAGAATTATAAATTATAATGTTGAATACCTTTCAACACCTAATTAAGTCATTGTATATAACACATACAATAGTTTTGCTATTGGATGTTATTTGAATGATGCTTTGGATACATTTAAGAGTTTAAAAATATTACAAAAGATTTATATTTAAGTCACAAAAGTTACAAAGTATTGTACTCAACCCCATTTTTTTAACAAAAGCTCAATTTTATTATGTTTAAGTAGATTGGTGTCTATATTTTTATTTTAATAAGTGTTTCTTGATCAATCTGAAAATGATAAAAAGAGTATTGTATAGAAATCAAACTGTTAGGTGTAGTATGATATCTAATGATAAGCAGTTGAACCCTTTCAAGAATCTTTGGTAAGAATTGATTCTAGTTAATTTGTCTTCTTGTATAATATGTGAGGATAAGTTTGAACAAAGACTTGAATAAGCCTAAACATTTCTTATGTGATAAAAATCATAATAAAATCAAAATAATATGTTCATACATGTATGTGTATTGATACATACATATATACTAAAAAAAAAGGATTGCAAGTATTAAAATAATATATTTATATAGACCAATTATAATAAAAAATCAACCAAATTTTTTTTAGGTCTATATAATCTTAAACTTCAAATCCAGCCATTGATTTTGCTACAAAATAGATAATTTATTTTATGAGACTTTTTAAAAAGATTTTGCAAGTAAACCTCAATAGTTTAAAAACTTAATTAAATTTAAGAAGATATTTAACAATATATATTAAATACACACTAAATACATGATTGAAAAAAAAATCTAGTACTAAATATATAGTGCATATGAATATTATTACTATTAAAGTAAAAAAAATTAACTCTCACCAATAAAAGACTTTTTTAAAGTTTATAATTAAAAAATTAAATAAAAAGTAAAAAATATGAAATTGGTTGCTTGAATCAAAAAATTATATCACAATCATTTAAATGTAAATTTATATTATTACATATTTGTAGTTGTGATATACATAA
This sequence comes from Physcomitrellopsis africana, assembly GCA_036785485.1. Lineage (NCBI taxonomy): Eukaryota > Viridiplantae > Streptophyta > Bryopsida > Funariales > Funariaceae > Physcomitrellopsis > Physcomitrellopsis africana. Next base: position 107,414 of record JAWRVF010000714.1, on the reverse strand, counting down.
ATAAATCAAGTAATTAGTTTATTTTTTTTTCTAAAAAATAAATAAATTTAAATATTTTTTTTAATATTATTTATTAGTATTATAATTTATTAAAAAATATCACATTAGACATTGTTTTAATTTTGAAGATGTACATTATCCTTTCTTTTGTGTTTATCTATAAAATAATAGTTAGAATATAAAGTATATTAGGACTATTTATGATGTACTATGTATTACTAAAATAACAATTGGACACTCTATTATTTCTACAAAATTTCTTCATTATAATATTACATATGATTTTATTTAAATAATAATAATAATAATAATAATTAGACAAAGATTTTATTAAAAAATTAGATATTTTTAAATTTCTCATAGCCAATACCATTAAGAAAAAAAGCCTCATCTATAAACCACAATACAAATGAATAATTAGAAGTAAAACTCTACAATTTAATTGCAATGGCAACTATAATGACTTAATTAGTAGTACTTGATAAATTAATAACAACTAACATTCTAACATTATAGTGGAAGAAATTGCTTGGAAGCTTTGATTAGATGAACTGACAATCTATAAAATTTGATGTTGTTTATCAAAGGCATCAACTTCATCCCCCACAAGAGAAAACTCCACATAGGTTCCAAAAAATTTATAATAAATTTGCAGGTCTTTATAAAGAATTTGTTGTTGAGCTCCAAATGCTCCTATAGCTAGTGCAAGTAGCACTTAGTTGGGCTTCCACAAGCAAGAGAAGATGGGTCGATCAAGATTTAGGGAGTTTTGGACATCCAATGCAAGTACCATATTGAGATAACAATATAAAAAGTATGGCATAGGAATACTTGATTGTACAATGATCCACTTGCTTCAGCCTTAAAATTTGGTCTTTTTAAATTGGTAAGCTAGATAGAAGGTTGGAGACAAAATTTTGTCTATTGAGAGAGGATATAGACTTCATTTGGTGGTAGATTTAGATGACAAAGTAATTTATCATTGGAATTGTATTTACAAATTAGATTTTTTCAAAACCTATAGGCATAGTATATTATAGGGTATTGTTGAAATGATATGTTGGTTTCTAAAATATCTTGGTTAAAAATAATAAATCTCTTATCTTTAAATCTTTATTTTTTTAAATTTTTTTTTATCATCATTAGTTCTATATATGTTGTTTGGATGATAGTCAAGTACGTTTCTTTTTCACAAATCTATGCAATGGATCTACATTCATGTTCTATATTTGTGTTCTTTTATATTCCATTTGTATTTCAACAATCTTTCTACCTATGTCTTATTGTTGACCATGCACTCTTATGATTCCATCTTTATTTACTTTTATCAATACTTGGTTCATCAATGTATTTATTATAAATTCCACATCTTCTTCTAATATCTTTTCTTTAATATTGGACCATAATTGCAATGCTCTTTTATTCAACATGCCTCGTGGACACATATTATTACAAAAGAAATAATATATATCTAAAAATATATTCTTTTCTTTAATTTTTAAATTATCAAAACTTATTCTTAATATATTCCAAATCTTGTGGTTACTATTCTTTTCATCTCTATTCAACTTTCTTTCTTTTTTCAATCTTTATAAAACTCTCTTTCAATATCTCAATTTCTTTTTTTCTGTTTTATACATACATACATAACTTTTAAATTCAATAATAAGCCATTCTATGCTTTTATAATCTTTTTGCAAACTTTAATAACTTCATTAAAAAAATTATCTTGGTATCTATAAGAATAAGTAATAAACAACCTCACAATTATTTATTTACAAAGTTCTTCAATATCATTTAATGTGGCCTTTGCCTATTCTATCGATTCCAACCTAACAAAATCTCTTTACTTTGCTTATACATAGTTGTAATATTTGCAATAAGCAATGTTTTCTACCAAATACTTCTTCCTTAAATATGTTAATCTATACTTAAAAATTAAATTAAACATCATTACAAAAGAAAAAAAAAAGAAAAAAAAGAAATATTATATTTTAATTTATATTTATTTATTTGAATTAATAAGAAAATATTAATATTATGCTTATATAAAATTATTGATTTTATTTTAGAATAAAAAAGATAATATCTATAAAAAGATAGTAATCTCAGATATTACTAATCAAAAAAATATTTTATTTATATAATCATCTAAATTAGGAATTATAAAGTTAATGGAAAGTGGACCCAAAAACTTATTATCCATGGTCTATATTTTGGTACCTCTTTAAAAAAAATCCTATTATTCAAACTTCAATACTTTGAATATAAGTCAATTTGTATTTTCAAAATTTGGAAGTTTAACCATATTTTTCTACAAGTTGGAAAAACTTATTAACTTCCTTCAAATCTTGCTAAATTATTATATTTCTTATTAAATACTAATTTGTAATTACTAAATTCAATACAATTTCTTATACTAAAGTTAATGAATTGTAGGAGGAACCTATGTCAAAGGGATTTTTGCACAAACTATTGTTTTTAGTCGGATTGCATACAACTCAACTTCAATCAATAATATAAAAAGATGACATAAGACAAAATATTAATAAAAATACTTTAATTCTGAAATGATATAAGCAAAGCAAAACATTTAATATAATCACAAAGACTTGATAGGACTATTATTTGCCATGCTATGCATCTTTCTTCTCATGTAACATGTATTTTTATTCAAAGCATTTTGGTAGAGGCATTGCAGCAAGGATTTTAAAGTCCATTTATTTTTATAGCTACATATGCTAGGCCTTGTTGGACTATGGAGATTGAAAATAAAATAAAATTTCTTAAGTCCTAATGTAGACAACATACTCATCATTCTTTCATAGAGTAATAAATATACAATCCAATCTTATTGAAATTACTATCTATATCCCAAGGTAGTGGAATCCAACTACAACATTCTATACTTTGCAAAATGAGTAGTTATATCTAGGATTTTTAATTCATGTTGATTGAAAACTTCCAAGAAGAGTCATTGCACTAACAAGATAGTTATAAGAACATAAGATCAATCAATCAACAAGTAGATTATTAGCCCACTAGATTGTTTGAAAGCAAGCTAAATTTATAAAAATCATAGTATTATGATAAAGTTGCCAATAAATAGTAAGATTATAGTGAGTCTAAGTATTAGCTATAAGACATATAAAATTGCTCCACCAAAAGCTAAGTCAAACAATTTTCCTTGAATATGATAGAAATAGGAATCTAGGATGTATAGATTTGCAGAGCTTTGTTAATAATAAATAATATTCAAAGTATTTGAATTGTAACATAATTGATATGTTTGCCATGTAAGAATAATGGCTATCCAACTTAGCAATAGATCTATTATCTTACTTATAGAATTACTTTGTAGTGCACCATGATCAAGTGCATTCTTGAAGGCTAGACTCAAATGCTTTGTCCGCAATCTATATCATAGCTTCTTTGTTCTTATAACTATGCTGTGGTTTAATGACTGTGTTATATAGTATGTGAAAATTCTCTTATTGTATAATTGTGTCATGGTTCTATAACCATGCCTTATATTAAATCAAAATTCTTTAATTCAATGAAAATCAATAGATTTTTTTTTTTTTTTTTCTTTAGAGTAATGTTGAACTTTGATTTGGATTCATGGATTTTCAAATGGAAATGATAATAAAAAGAAATTATTATTATGTGGTACATATGTGAAATCAAAAAATCCTAAGCATTATTCTTATGAACTTTTATGATTTTTGCTTATTAAAAAATAACTAAAAAGTTTTACTTTAATGAATTTAATTAAAAAAAATTTTAATAAAATTTTTATCAACATCATACAAATAATAATGTATCAACTTATTAAAATATAATTTTAATTTTATTTATTATATGTACATGTGTATATATAATATTTTTTTATTAAAAATAAAATTTAAACTAATATATTTTAGAATTTATGAATTATTCTTTTTTTCTTTTTAGAGCTATTATTTATAAAATTATTCTAATAGAAGTGGTGGTACATAGTCATAATAATTTAGCAGTATATAATGTTATTAAGATTCTAACTAATTATATTATATTAGACTTATTTTGATTAAAAAAATTTAAAAGTAGATTAATTAGATTATAATTTAAAATATATTTTTAATATTTCTAAAATAAATATCAAAATTAGTTTTAAAATATAAATCTATTAATACCAAAATTATATTTATTAAATAATAGATATTTAAATAAATTATATATTAAAAAAATTCTTTGATATAGTTTTTTTTATTTGATTATAACTTTTAACAATATTATAATTCAATATAACTATTAACAAGATATATTTCAAATAATAAATATAAATTTTTTATACAAATATTATATTTATGATTATATAATTTTTTTTCAAAAAATAAATTCAACCTCCATTTAGACCAATTTATTATCTGTTTTGGAATAATTTAATTATTCTTAGGAAGTAATAAATAAGATAAGATAATAATTAGAATTAGAAAAGTTATTTAATAATTTTCAAATTTTACAAACTACTATTAAAATTATACTATAAATCTCTTTTAATTTTTTTGTTCTACTTATTTTATTGATTTGTAGAACCAAATTTTAATAGAACACAAACATAGAAGCAACATTTTTGAATCTAAAGAATGTATTTATTAATATTTTTATTTATTTTTATTTATTTTATTTATTTTATTTTTAAATATCATCTATACTTTCTAAAATAATTTTTAATATAGGAAAAAATACATCAAATAGTATTTTAAGAAAGATGGTATAATAAATAGGATTTAATAATATACTTTATTCTAATATTGTGTATACAATATTTTAAAAATGAAATTATAATTGAATAGAATTTTTAAAAAAATTCCTTAAAACAATGGATTTATTATAATTTTTTTTTAATATAGTAGAAGGTTTGTTAATCCAATTAAAATTAATATTATTAAAAAAATATTAAATTTTTATTTTAATATGCATATATAATCATTACTAAGTTTAATAAGACATGTTTTGTTTTTAAATTTTGTACTTACTATTACATATTATTTCAAAAAGTGCCAATATTCATTAAATATTTTATTTGGATATTTTAATCTTACAAAAAATAAAACCAAAAGTATAAATATTATACAACTTGTAATCAATAAAAATTATTATTGTTGTTATTATATATTTTTAAAACCAAAGAAATTACATCTTTAAGTTATAAAATAAATTTTTTTAATTGGCCTAATATTTTTTGATTATCTTAATTTAATCATATCAATAAGTCTTCTTATTTTTAAAATTAGATAAACTTTTAGTAAGCTTTATAATAATTTTAAAAAATTAAATTGTAAAAAAATATATATATATATATAAATTTAAAAGACATTTGTATAATCCAAAATATCAAACATGTTTATGTACACATTAATTCTAGCATGACTTCCCAACAATATCATATTTTAGATCAAAACTACTTTAGAGCTTATTTTAAGAGTTTTTTTTAATAGCTTCAAATATAAAAAGTGCTCAAAGAATTTATATAATCCTACAATATTTAAAACATAGTAGAAATTCTTCAAGATCTATCTTGTAGATTTTTTCAACGATTATTTATATTTAATAATTTTTTTTATAAATTTTATTTTAATCTTTTGAATATTTTTTTAAAAGTGATAGTTGATGATTGTTCTTTTAGTTATTTACTCTAATTTATACCAAATTAAACTTATTATTATTATTTAATACTAGCTGATTTATGATTCAAAAGCAAATTTGTCATATATCAATTTGGTAAATCTAATCTAATAGATTGTAGCAAAGAGAATATTTGTAATATATATATATATATATATATGTGTGTGTGTGTGTGTATGCATGTGTGTTTTTTTCTATTGTATTTTTTTTTATTATTAGACTAAAAAATAATCCTTTTTTGTTTTTTTTAAAAAAAATATATATACCTTTAAAATTAAATTGACATATTTTTTAATTAACACTTTTAATCTTAAATATTGGCCATCTAAATTTTTTAAAAGCTTTATAAAATAATAATATGATTTTATTATTTTTTCTTATATAAGAAATTAGATCTTTAATCTTATTTTAGGTTCATAACATCCAATCACTGATAATAAGTTTATTGGAAAAAAAAAAAAAAATTATATATGTATTAAAAAAAAAAAAAAGACAAAATAGAATTGATTTTTCTTAACATCTAAAACTATGTATATGTGCCATTATGGTTTTATCAAGCTAAATACTAGAGCCATTAAAAACCTCAAAGATAGTTCAAAAACTATCTAAGCATCTATTAAATAAAATATTCACCATGCTATAAAGAATAATATCTTTTCACATGTATATGTATGTTACAAATATTTAATCTTATATAAGTTTTGATACAATACTTATTCGTGTAAACAAATTTTTAAAAAAATTAAAAAATAAAAAAAAATTAAAATTAAAATTTATAATATAAAATATAAAATACTTACTTTATTTGGTAAAGATATTAAATTTGAAGACTCACTTATATCTAAATTAATCAAAGATTTGAGATTGTTAAATTTATTTGGTATTAATGTCAAACTTGAGCAATTATGTATTTTTAACTTAGTCAAAGGTGTAAGATTATTTAATGAATTTGGTAATAGTATCAAACTTAAGTAATGGCTAATATTAAAGGCAATCAAAGATGTGAGGTTGTTTAATTTATTTGGCAATGATATCAAGTTTGACCACCCCAACATATTAATCTCTTGATTTTCTTGTCTATTCTAATCTTGCACTAACAAAAGAAAAAAAAATCTTAAATAAAATTTTATAATGACACAATAATCATCAATATCTTTTAAAGATCTTGTTATTGTGCTTAGCTGATTGTGTAAAGATTTATTATCTAAAGTATCCATAGAAATCTATATTTTAGTCAATTTTATTCTACAGCTCATTAAGTTTAGGATTTAGGATTTGTAAAAACTTTGCTATATAAGTTGAATGATATTCACCTTGATAGGCTTTTGAAACTCATTCTAGAACTTGCCACATTTGCTCTTCTTTGCAAACTCTTAGCTAGTCTTTTTCCACCATTTTTTACAAAAAAAATAAAAAATAAAAAAAATAATATATATAAATATTAATTCCTTCAATAAAATATCTATGTAAAAAATATTACTATTCTATGACATTACAAAGCTCCAACATGCAATATGAATTAACTAGTCATTTTGTGCCATCAAAATTCTCATCTAGATCTTCAACAAAAAGTCACCATATCTTATTTGAGGTTTTATGGACAAGTAAGTTTTTTTATGGTTTTTGAACTACTGTATTGTTGTAACATTTTTAAAGATATATTTACAATATGAAACTACTTGTGAGAAGCATGCTTATATTGCTTTGAATTTCAATAAGATAAAAGGATATAAATTCAAGGATATCAAAATCCAAGGACTTAAATAATAACTCCACAATTTGGCATAATAATATTACTAATCTAGCTCTTCTATGATAATGGAAGAGCCATGTCATTTTCATAATATGATTATTTGAAATCCATGGCCATGAGTCTTATGATACTTAAGATTTGGTTTCTTTCACAAATCTCATGAGTTTTTAGATATTCAATTTCTTATTTTAAAAACATATGGAATATATCAAAAGAAATCAAAATTATTTTTATTATTTTAGTAGCATATTTAAAACTGCTATAAAATATATCCAACAAATTAAGATAATTACAAGTAGTTAAGTATATTTAAATGTATTAGATGCAAAAATGCTTTCAATCTCAAAAAACCATCTAAAAAGATCCATTCAACTTAAATCAACATATTTATTTAATATACTAAAATTAATAATATTATATTTTATAATTTATGGTGAATTTAGATATACTATGAATCACCAATTGTATTTCTATGTAGTGAAATCAAAACATTAACATCATCAATTCTTTTATTGAAAGCTTTTATATTATCATCATTTTAAATGTTGTTTTCTTTTACAATATTTATCTTCATCAATTATGTTCAGCCTCAAAATCTTGAGACTTTTTTTATATACATTCATGTATTCAAACTTGTTACTTGAATTCTTATATTTTATATTATATCTTTAGCTTCTTACATGGTATCACAGAAGATTATGAATCTTTTAATATTAAAAGGTGTGCCTACAATATTCATAAGAAATATTAGAGTTAGACTAAAAAATTAGCAATATTTAAAGAAGACATGCAAGGTGTAGTATTTAGAATATCATAAATTTGTAGTGCCTTAGATATCTCAAATCAAGGAAATTATGATAATTAGTCAAGTTAGCAATTACACTTCAATTCTAGTTTGACCAACATTGAAAACTATGGTACTTAGATATTTTATATGAAGAATATTCTATAAAAAGATGGATTGTATAAGTATCATTTTATAGCACCAAATAACCTATTGCTTAAATTAAAATGTAAAGAAAGATAGCAAGTCTTAAGTGCAATCACTAGTAGCAAAAATGAAAGAGTTGCATTCAAACTTATTAAATGCTATATAAAACCATATGTATGTTAGACATCTAGAAAGACTTGTTACAAATCCAATAACATTGCTTATTAATTTATGTTGATTGACAAATTCTCTAGTATTAGAAAGGTGAATGGAATGGATGAACATCTAGTTAATATGAAAGAAGCCTCAAATTTTATTAGATGAAGTTGATGTACCTTTATTAGAGAAGATAGTTATTTTTTATACTCTCAAAAACTTGTCTAAAGAATATGATGTTATTAAATAAATTCTATTTAATGAAAAGAAGTTGCTATCATATCTTGAAATGGAGTTTAGATTGTTGAATAAAGAGATGGAAAAGAAACTAGATGGCTTCAATAAAAAGGAGAATAAGGCCTTACTTTCTTATTGATTAAGTTTCAAGCAATCCTATAATTGCAAGCCATTGAATCAAGGAGGCAAGATAGGAGCTTATAACTTTGGAAGCTCTTACAATTCTAGAGGTTATTCAAGCTCTTCTTGAGGATCTTACAACTCCAACTCAAAAAGAAGATACTTGAACAACTCAAGAGGAAATTACTTGAATTATCAACATAGAAGTGATTAATATAGTCAAATTAGAAGTAATCTTTATGATTGACCTCAACAACATTCCAACTTTGATACTCGACCCACACCAAAATCAATGGAATATAAGCTCAAAGTGCTCATGAATTGAGTGAAGGAAATAAAATTGAGATTTCAATAAGATGAATGTGAAAGTTGTAGACAAGGCATTAGTGGTTAGATTTACAATGTTGATATTAATCAAAATGGCAAGGACCACCAAAAACTTGATAGTGGTGTTGGAAACAAGAATTATAAAGATGGCTTAACATCACAAGTAATTGATACCTACATTGCTGAAATTAACAATGTGGATATAAAAGGATCATCAATTTTTTGGTACTTGGATTCAAGAGCGTATACTTATGTCTCAAGTAATCCTTCAGTATTTTCATTACTTACTCCCAATAATAGCACTCAAATTATTTTAGTAGGAGGCTAAAGACATAATGTAACTGGAATTGGTAGTGTAGTAATATGCTTTTTAAATGGAAAAATACAAAGAATCAACTATATTCTTTATTTATTTAGGATTAAAAAGAACTTAATTTTAATTGATTATTTAATAAATAGGAAGTACTATTTAAAATTCTTAAGTGATAAATATCTTATAAAAAAGAAGTTAAGTAAAATGGTAGCAATTGCTGTAAGAAACAAAAAAAATAGTCTATATAGATTATAAAGAGACAATTTGTGAGTGCTTGGAGATTAATTTATACATTATCTTATAAATTCTTAGTTTTATCAATAATTACTTATTATCATCATCAATTTGGTATAAATAATTAAGATATTATTATTCATAAGGTCTTAGAAGGATGATAGAATTCAAAGCAATTAAAGTTCTTTTAAATATTTTAGTGAGTGACTTGCCTTGTAAAAGTTATCTCAAAGAAAAGCACAATTGTAAAAATACTTCTAAACTCAAATTACCAAAATCTTCAAAGATTTTTAAATTAATTTATAATAATATAGCAAATCCTTTCAAAGTCAAGTCATTAGGAGGGACTCAATATTTCTTGGTTTTTATAGTTGATTATTCTAATAAAACATAGATGTATTTCTTGGCAAACAAAAGTAAATGCTTTGAAAAATTTAGAACTTTCTATAGAAAAATAAAAAAAAACTACATGACAAAAAATAATTACTCTTAAATCCGATAGTGGTGGCAAATTTATTTTAAAGATGTTTAATACTTATTGTGCAGAAAATGGTATCAAAAGGCAATTCACTTAATTATATATTCTTCATCACAATTAAATAGCTGAAAAGAAGAATCGTACTCTATTCAATATTGTTAGATATTTTTTTGTAAATAAAGACATACCAAGCAAGCTTTGAACATAGGAAGTATAAGCCACTTGTAATATTATTAATTTGAGGCTATTCAAGAAAGCACCAAATAAGATTCTTAACAAATTATTTACTAGAATCAAGTTTAATGTTTCTAAATTCCATATCTTTAGATAACTTGTTTACATTCACAATACCAATCTTAAACAAGATAAATTAAATCCAAAATCTTATCCTTGCTTACATCTTAGCTTTAATGATAGAATAAAGAGATATTATTGTTATGATTTTTTCTTAAATAAGGTTGTGGATTCAAAGAATGTGCGATTCTTAAAATGTATTATTTTGGTACTTCTTTTGGAAGTTTAAAAGTCATTGTTGTCAATAATTGGACCACCACTATCTAGTCTACAAATAATTACTACCAATTTAGCTCTACCTACTTTAGATGGGCTTCCACCAACCACTCGTGATGAATCAATAACACCATACAAATCTTTAGTACCATCATCACTTGTAATCTTGACTCCTCAAGTGGCTGATTATTCTAAGATAATTATCAATTATTTCAATATCCTAGCCTATAATAGTTGCCATCATTACTTGACTTTGAATCTAGCAAGAACATTTTAAGGCATTCATCTTAAATTTGAAGTGCTCTAAAAACTTTTGATGATTTCATTTGCATCAACCTTTTGGAGCATTTTATTGATGTATTAGACTAGACTAAATTCCAAGTCAATTATTGCTATGAATTCCAAACTTAGCTTGATGATGAAGAATGATACTTAGAACTTAGAACTTAATAGAACTTTTAGCAAACACCTCTCTAATTTTGACAAAATATATGTATAAAGTTAAACCTAGCCTTAAAAGCACATTTAATCACTTCAAAGCTTATCTAGTGGCTCAAGATTTGAACAAAAATATAAAATTAATTATTAAAAAACTTTTACTATTATAGTTTGGTGGAAATCAATATGACATATTATTACTTTGATAACTTATAATCAATGGCTATTGCATCATATGGATGTTGTTATTGCTTTTCTAAATGGAGGTCTAGAAAAAGATATTTATATACTTTAGCCACTTTATTGTGCTAAACTAAGTATTGAATACCTTGTCTACAAACTCAAATATTCTTTATATGGTTGAAATAGAGCCCTTGTCAATGGTGTAGCAAAATTGATGCTGACTTATGTTGCCATGGCATGATCAAGATCTTTGTTGACTTAAATATTTACTATTCTAAGATAGATGATTCTATTATCATCTTAGTATTCTATGTAGATGATCTTATTAATAGATCTAACTTAGTTCAAATTAGTATCTCTTCATACGTGACCTTTATCTTGAATTTGAAATGAAATATTTATATCTTATGCATAAATTTTTAGGTGTATAGGTGTTACAAATGAACACAAAAAATTTCCTTCATTAAAAAAAATATGCTCAATCCATCCTAATTAACTATCCAAGTTATTTCTCATCTTTTACACCTCTTTTTGACTATCTTTATTTGAAGAAGGAAATTGTTGCACCTCTTACTAACGTATCAAGGACTCATTAAAAAGCTCCATTACATGAATAAGATTTGACTTGATATTGGCTTTTTAACCTCTTTACTAAGCACCTACATACACAATTTACATCAACTTCATTGAGAAGTAGCTCAAAGTGTTATTGATTATATCCAAAAGAATCCTTCACTTGGACTTAGGTATCCAAAGGAAGAAAAAATAAGCTTCAAGGATTCACAAATGCTGACTATAATAGTGATTTAGATGATTGCATATCTACTAATGCCTATATATTTTACTTTGAACCAACACCAATATTGTGGTGCTTCCAAAAGCAAAACTCTATATCTTAATCTTCTTGTGAATCAAAGTATTGAGCCTTAGGAAAAAGAACATGTAAAGCTCTCTGATTCAAAAGGTTGATTGGAGAATTAGGATTTGAAAATGATCAACCAATTCCAATGGTATGACAATGAAAATAGCATAAAATTTACCAAAAATATAATGTTTTATAAAAAGACAAAACATTTTTAAACAAATTGGCATTTTTCCAAGCAAAAGGTGGAAATTGGAACAATCAAGATATGCTTTATTTGAACATCTCAACAACTAATAGACATATTAATAAAAGCATTGGAAAGAAACAAGTTTGAAGATTGTAGATCAAGACTTAGCCTTAAGATAGTTGGTGAGATAGAAGCTTGAATCATAGTTAACTTCCCTACTTTAAGTCACTTTGTAGTAACTCAGCTTTTTCTGACTCTAGAAATCTTGCAGTGTGCTCCTCTAAACTTGTTCACTACTGGTAGTGCATAGCTGATTGACCTTATTGCTGCACCTCTCCTATCGTACTACTTACTGCAAGGTGATTAACGATGGTGCTCAATAAGATTGCACCCGACCTTGCATTAGAAGTAGAAATGTGAGATGCAGTTCAGAACTCCTAGGATGAATCTAAGAGGGGGTGTTGTGAGCTTTTACATTATCCTCATCCCAGGTATCGTTCTCTCCTACAGTATCTACCTTCATCAGTTACGTTCAGCCCCGAAATCTAGGGACTTCTCATGTATATATTCCTGTACTCAAACTTGCTACTTGAACTCTTCTGTTCCACGTTTCTTACATCTTTCATGCGATTACATGACATGAGAAGCATCACTGCAAGCTCTTTTAGAAGAAGCACAAATCACCCGCAACTTGCAATCTGGGCATTCCTAAGAATCACACCAGAAGATTTCCCATCCTCAAAGTTTGTGACCTCGATCTCATTCTGTTTCTTCTCTTTGGTCTCCTCAACAGGCACTTCAACATCACCCTAAATGATAGCCCACAAGTAGATGGAGAAGCTGACGAACCTCTCAACCAATTCCTGCCTTCAATAATCCGTGCCAACATAACAGTGGATTGTGCTTGAGATGGTTCTTTCCCTTGCGAGGAAACTCCCACCCGAATTACGAGATTGCCCCTTACAATTCCACTGGAACACTGACTTCATTTATTGACTATTATAGCTCAAGCAAGGTTTTGTATAGTATGATTGTTCATTTGCGACCCTAACCTGGACTGAAAAAGTGGTCTGTATCTGACGTTGAGTTCTAGACAAAGTCAGGAGTAAGGTAGTGAGAACCGCGAAATCCTAATTTGAAAGGACCAGATTATCATTCCAACCAAACTTGCTCCACTGTCGTATCTCACGACTACATTCAAAATGGCTTGCGGATGATAATCGTCATGAGGAGCATAACCACTAACAATTATGAGATTGTCGACATCATCTTTATGCACCTTGACCTCTGCACATGGTAAGGCAAGAATCCCTTGTAAATAAACCCAAGTACAGTTCAAGTTGAGATGATACTGTCAAGATAGAAGAAGGCTCTGTGTGCGCCCAGCCGGCTCCCTCGGCGCTCAGAGGTCTAAATTGTGGGCATGCACCTGATGAGAACATGTCTGGTTGGCGATCCCATCCCCTAACCAGTTCATTAGGAAGGCTTTCTATGTCGATGACCTCTTGGATCTAGATTTTGATGCATTCCTGCAATATGCGATTTAAAGGTCAACACACGATGTTGCATGCAGCTTCTGAAATACATTTCTTTTGATTCTACCTAAAGGTCAAATGTTAACTTAAGAGCATATTTATGAGCTTCATAAAATTCGAACAGTTGATAAACTCTGGTCACCAATCTTGAGTTGTAACTACACTAACCGGATTAGTTGATATCTTGTTCAATTCGTGGAAAGAGGCTGCGAGACTCAATACTCATACCTTCTCCCAGGGAAGCTCCTCTACATTTGTGTTGTCGAACACCTGCAATAGGAGGGAGGCACATCAAAAGAAGCAAATTAAGGTCTGAAGTTGATGCTCGTAAAAAAGTTTCCGAGCAAAGCCCCGGATAATCACAAAGCTAACCCTCTAACGTGAACCCTCCACCAGAGTAGTTGCTACAACATGCAATTATTACTAGGTTGAAGAACACTGTAGATGATCCACGAAAATATGAAATAAGCATCATGACTCCTGATCATCTCACACCGTTCCGAGTTCATGAGAAATACACCTCACAAAGGTCTGCTCATCAACAACACTTATCACGTCAGAGAGAGGAGAAAAGTCCTATAAGGCAGCTGCCCTGGCAAAAACATTCTTCCCAAAAGACGTTGATGACGTGACAACATGTGAATACTCGGTCACTGCGACAAGCTGCCACAATAACTTCTGCCCATAGTTCTGCCAAGTCATGGTCCAGTTTTTTCATATCGGCCACTACAACCTGCGTGGGGTAAAGGTGATGATACAAACAACTCTCAACATTAGCAACCGTCACTTCAAATCATGTCTTCAACTTTAGTACGAAGTTTACCTAAACACTGTCTTAGGAGGGCATGAGGAAGCACAGGAGACGAAGAGAAGCAGATTACATTCGGAGGCTCATGTAAATGACCTTTCAAGTGATTCACTCAGTTCCAGAATTGGAGTTGTATTGTGTACTCAGATTGGTGCTTGGAAGCAATAGGAGTTGCCTTCGCAGCTTATAGCAATGAAAATGGAATCATCTCAGGAACTTGAACAAGTTGTTCAATAATTCTGTACCTTGGTGATGGATGGGTGGGTCTTTGATGCTTGAGAAACAGCTTGCTGAAGAGTAGGTCCTGTGCAGGCCTTTACATGGAAAATGCAACAACAAACCAAAGGCTCATTTTTCAAGAACAATACTGACCATTGGAAAAAATTACAACGGTAGGAAAATGGTTGCCAGCAAAATCAGGGCTGATTAACACATGGTATTGTCACTCACCCCTGCTAATTCATTAATTTGTGATTACAACCCTTTTCATTGTTGTAAAGGAAAGTTTCTTTGAGTAAACATGGGGTTTTTCACTGCAACTTCGATGCTAATGAAAGACGAGTGAATTTAACAAGACAAAAAATGATAATAACATGCAATATAAAAATTGTTTTTTTTAGTAGAGGTGGGAAAGCACACCACAACCAAATAACTAGAACATATTAAATTAACTTAAAATTAATATTCTTAATTTTCTTTTATGTACTAAATTTTTATTATTCTCTCCAAACACACACATCCAATTATCTTTTTTTATTTATTTAAAATGACTCATTTTAATTGATTCTTGCTAAGATTTTATTTAATTTCTTTAGTTTTATTTTTTAAAATTATAATCCCTAATTGCTTTCAAATTATCTCAAACTCTTTTGTTGGTTGTGTTCTTGTTGTGTTCATATAAACCTCTTTTTTTATCATTTTTCTTATAGAACAATTTTTCTTCCAATTGGCTACTTGATCATAGCAAATTATCCACCCCCATACAATGCATATGAGCTAAATATAAAATTCTTGCTTCCAAAGTAATTTTTTATGATTGTAAAGAATTAGGTTTAAAATATATTTTAAAATGTGTTGGTTTAACCTTTAGTTTTCTTTTTTTGCTACTATCATCCTTCACATATTTGGATTTTTTTGATATTGTCTTGTCATCTTACACTTAATCAAATTTAATTTAAATTTTTTTCCCTAAAATTCTACACAGTAAGCCATCTACTTCTTTACAAACCAAGTCCTTTGGATAGATTTATCAAGTAAGGAAGCTATAGCAAAACATTCCTCCAATTTGATCACACACTTGCACACAAATTTCTTGACTTTTTTTTTTTTTTTTCCCTTCCCTTCTTGTTAGTGGTTCTATTACTTTTAAGTTTTGTTCACCTTTAATCTTGAAGTGTGATTCTTCAATAGATTCAAAGGTATTTGTTAAGCATTCGGTCTTCAAAACCTGGCAGCGATGCGAGCAAATAAATCCTAATTTTCTAGACCCTGATTTTTTCTAAATCCTAATTTTCTAAGCCCTAATTAAGAACTTGATGAGACCAGTTTCTGCAGATGGGTTTGAGGTATATTGATGCTAATCTCTCATTAGTATTGGACACGCCGTACCAACTTGAGGCTGCATTTTGCTGTGTTTTTGAGAATTGTTTAGCAGATTTGTGTTCACGCAGTGCAGGACGGTGAGAGCCACTAATTTGCAACTGTGACTGACAGCGTCGTAGAAATCCGGAGTCCATTTCGCTTTTCCGGCACATTGAAATCCAAGTTATAGTGGGTTTCGCAAATCTGGTTCACTTCTTGTTGCAAAAGCTCATCCTAATTTGCTTGAGAATAGCAAAGTTAGATGTTGCGGTGACGCAGTTTAAACACTAAGAAGCGTCGTTGTTTCGTTTCAATCGCCTGCTCGGCCACAGTCAAGCCCGAAATCGTGCATTCTCGTGTGTGTGACCTACCGGAGATTGATCTCGTTGTGCTACACTGAAGAACTAGTTAGCAATACAAACCGAACAAGGTGGTGTTCGAAATCAAATGTAAGAAGTCCATGTTGGTCCGAATCAATACGAACCCTAGAATCCTAAATCACCGTGATATGATTCTCAAAATCTTTCTAAAATAGTAACTAGCGACAGGTTTGTTGGGTACTGTTGTTGTGGTCAGGGTGAAGACGCGGCGGTTGAAAATGATGTTCCAAGTTTGAAAGTTGCTCGTTTTTTCCATTTCCGTTGTATACTTTTATGTACAGCAGTAATTCCACTCTCTTCTATTAGACTCTCACATATCGTAGTATAAAAAAAAAAAAAAAAAAAAAAAACAGATTCAGAATTTCAGTGCGTGCTGGAACTGGGCCCTCAGCAGTCGTCGGCATTGACTTGAACATTCTAATCACTCATTCGGTCGACCTTGCAAAACCAATCCACTCTCCATAAACTAACAGTGTCGTCTGAATCTGGATAACGAAAATCTGTCCTAAATTCGTATATACGAGTGTTCATTCACGAACACCCTCTCACCTAGTTTGACGTCTGATTTTCCAAAAATAGGGTGAGGAGTCATGGAGGCCTTGCATCTGAGGGTGAGAAGAACGGGGTTCAATTCTTCAAGGGTTGTTATGTCGAGTGGAAGCAGAGCAAGGCTATTTTTAAAGCTAGCATTGACTTAGTTGCCCAACATGGGCTCACATCTTTTGCAGGGCACTCGTGGTCAGCTTGGAAGCTGACTGGTTGCGATACGTAGCGCCACCAACCGGCGCGTGACAATTGGGCACCTCGATGTCTTTAGTACACTTAATGAGGCTGGTGCCGAGTTGTGATTAGGCAAGTCAGGCTGACAAACCCATTATCTGCAGCTTAATAAAAATTGCACAAGGACTGCTTCATACCCTGTAGCAGCATTTGGCATCACGAAGCATCATCGGCACTTTGACACCGAATATGTTCCCCTCATAAGCCACTCTCGTAACGTTGTTCCCATGCGGTTGACCAGCTTTGTTCTTCCTCACCTGGATTGAACACTGCGTTCGTGTAACAGGTGAGATTGGAGGAAGGTAGAGCTGGTGGAACGTGAGTAAACTTGCGAAGGTGGGAGGAAGAGAAACGCGTCTGTTTGTTTTTGGGTGTTTAGGGTAAGAAAAGAAAGAGGAAGAGAGGAAGTTGAGGGGACGAGGGGAGATTGCAGGTTGGAGGAAATGGAGGGGATGGGTAGAAGGTGTGGGTGGTGGCGTCAAGTGCTTTTGATAGTTGGGATGTGGCTAGTACTGGCGAGGAGGGCGCATGGGATTCGTTTTGTGATCGATAAGAAAGAATGCTTTCAGCACGATGTGCCCTTCGACGGAGATCATGTTCGCGTTTCTTACGTAGTAATCAAGTCTGATAGTTCATGGAGCTTCGAGCACACCGCGGTTGGATTGGATCTGATTGTGCGTTTCTTCTCTTTTCACCTCTGTTACCGCCCCTAATCGGCAAGTTTTGTGCGTTTTCAGTGATTTCAAGCAAGTTTAGTTTAGAAGTAACAGATTATCGAAGAAGCTAGCAGAGTGCTTAGTTATAAACCTTTGAAAGAAGATTTTAGGAAATGCGAAGTGTTGGGAAAAGGGTGTGTGTCTCTTGCTCTTGCTGCACAAGATCGAGTCGGGCCTCGGGTATGCGCTCGCAGTATTGCACTGAAACTAAGGGGGATGTGCAGGTTGAAGGGCCTGCAGGCCACCAGGTGCACAGCTCGAAAGCTCTAGTGGAAGACAAATTCGACTTCACAGCAGTGCGCAAAGGACTGTATAAATTTTGCTTCTTCAATCGGAACTCGATGCATGAAACTGTTGATTTCGATGTTCATGTTGGCTACCACATTTTTAATGCTGACGAGGAACATGTTAGGGATGGTATGTGTGCCCGTTGGTTATGCGTCCTTGATGCCGATATGGAAAATGATTTTTAAACAGCACTTAAAAAAATAATAATTTTTAAAATTGAGTTTCGCGTCTATGAAGTGTTCATGCTGTTTCTTTTCCCACCTATTCTTAGCAAATTACGGGTTTAGTAGCTAATCCAGGTTCAGTTCAGTGTACAAAGTTGTAACTGAAATGAGGTGGTTGAATTGCAGAGCATATTGAGCCATTGATGGTGAAAATTGAGGGCCTAGAGGAATCGTTGTACTCGATCCAGTTTGAGCAACACTGGCTCCTTGCACAAACTGACCGGCAAGCGATTGGTAAGCTTGCTACAGTCTTTTCCTTTGTTTTTAATTACAGATGAGTGTACCTAAATATCAATTAACCCGCGGTTTGAATTATCTGCTTTGGAGGATTAATGCAGTACAACAGATTTTATCGACAATGTTCAACTTCGGTGATGGACTATTGTCGTTCGTGAAAATATGTTTATGAGAATTCACAAAATAGATAGAATCGATCTTGATGGTGAAGCTTGTACTACTTACAATGCTAATTTCTCACGTCTTTATTCAAGCCTTGTTTCCTATAAGTGGCTAATCTTTTTTGCTTTGTGAATTTGGCGTTTGTGGTGCAGTCAACAAAGCAATGAGCAGGCGAGTTGTCTACAAGGCGATGCTTGAGGCACTAGCTTTAATGGGATGCAGCGTGCTTCAGGTTGTGTTGCTACGGCGGCTTTTCGAGAAAAAGCTTGGGCAGTCACGAGTTTAAATACAGATTCAGCTTCATGCTGAATATGAAACATTTTAGTAGATCATTTCCTTGTTTCATTTCTAATTGTACAATTTCTCTGTGAAGCAGAACCTATAGAGTACAATCAGATGAGATGTTGCTAGGGATGTTCATCTTTCCATGTCTAGCATGGACCATCAAATCTGTCTCGAGTTTGTGAACTCAACGTGTGACAGAACTGGTTTCCATTTTTTTGTTAAAATATGGACACGTAGGACAGCTTGAGGTCTGTTGATACGTTCATTAGAAAGAATTTTTCTGTCCTCTCAGAACATAGATATATATATACATACTTACCTACCTTTGTGCTCTGTTTGTAAAGTGATTTTCAAACTGTTTCTGAACTGGCGATGTTAGCTTCTACCCACTTGATATCACATGCCAAACCTGTTATTTCTGTGTTCTCTACCGAGACAATTTTCATCTTCATTAGTATGTGTAATCAGGAGCAATATAATTAGCGCAAAAAGTCTCGGTGAATTGTACAATTTCAATGTGCTCACTGTTCATTTGTCTAGTAGTTGAACTTGCTATGGTCATGGATGGCGTAACAAGACTAAGCAATTGACGTACAACATCGACTATAGTGCTCAAAAGTGCCTAAAAGTGCTTAAAAAACGTTCTCACGGGAAACGACATTGTTAAGGACTATCTCAATCACATTGAATGGGCCTCTAAAAAGTAACCTATAAAAAGTATTTTATTATATATGTTCTCTGTTGCAACATATATTGCATTACATATATTCACCAAATAAAACTTTAATCCCTTGTTGCATTCACAATTTATAAATTGTTCATGATATTTGTATACTTCGCTTTTATTTCTGAATAGTTTTTGTCCAAGCAAAGGTAGTTGCGGACATACACACATACTTCATATGTTTAGTTAATTTAATTATAATATAGCTTATATAAATCAATAAATAGTTTTATTGCCAAAAACATAATGATTTTAGTAATCATATGCACAATATAAACATTAAGTAAAATAATGATCAACTTAAGAAAAAAAATCATATTAAATCTATCTAGCAGGGAATTAACATTTGGATGTCCAAGTTAAATTCTATTGAATCAAATATTAACACACCCACTACATGGTATTGAGATTTCAAAGCCATCCACTACATCAATAATAATTTTGATTTTATACAGATTTTTTATTTTTTCAAAAATGAATTCTGCTAAGATTTAAAATATATATTAGAAAATAGTCTAAAAATAATATTGAATTCAATAAAAGTTATATCTCTAGGAATCAAGTTAAAATTAACTTTTCTATTGTCTTAATAAAGAATACAAAATTTGAAAACATATTTACATTAATGTCTGTAGAAATTTTTAAAAAGTTTTTTTTTTTTTTTTTTTTTTTTTTTAAACATGATTTTTACAACCTTTATCTCTTTTTGTTTTGAAAATTGACATACAATTACTTTAAATTGGAAAAAACCAAGTTTTTATAGTGCTTTCAGAATTTTTTAAAATCAACAAGCAACAAAATTTTAAAATTGTAATAAAACATGTATCTATATATATATATATATATATATATATGTATAGGCAGATTTGCAAAACAAAACCATGTATTAATATAAAACCTTGCTAGATGGTATGTCATGTAACTTGTGGTCATCAACTAATATATGGAATATATTGTTTTAAAATGTTTATATTTTTTTATAAAGTGAAAGCCAACTAGATTGTAAAATTTAAATAAAGTTTTTTTTTTTGAAATTTTGATAATAATGACATCTTGATTTTACAAATTAATTTCCAAATTGATTTTACAGAAGAACTAAGTATGGCAAAATTTAAGAATTTATTACTTGTTAAAAAAATACTATTTATTTAGCTCTAGAGAATCTAAGTGGTTTATATCAAATTTTGCTAATTTGATATACAATACTTTGAAAAAAAAAATGTTTATGTAATAATTTCATTTAAAAAATAAATCAGTTTATCTTATACAAGAGATTAATTATTTTGATTTATATGAATGATATTATAGCTATTTGCAATTGTTCCAAAATATATTTTCTGCCTTCAAAAATTAAATCAAATCATGCTTTAAACCACAAAATTAGGACCAATTCTGAAATTGAATGTGTTGGAAAATTGCACTTGTGTGCATGTCTAGTTGAAAAAACAAAAGAAAAACAAAAAGAAAGAATATACCTAATTTTTATAAGAAATTAATAAAAATAGTATCAGAATTAGTCAAATTATGATATTTTAAAAACAAAAATAAGTAATTAAAAAAATATTGTTTATTTATCTGCCATAAAACACAATTGACACATATTAAAGTGAATCGTGTTGTTTTAACATAAGGAACCATTACAGTCTCAGTTAATAAAATTCTGGGAGAAACCGAGTTTAAAGATCAAAGTTTTAAAAAGTCGTGTAGAAATTCTTGAACTTTTTACTCATCTTGTCTTCTATCCTATATTAATTTATTGTTTTTTTCTTCTTTTTTTTCTTTTTCCTTTCATATTCTAAAATATATTGTATTCATTGGAATGATTCTTGGGCAAAGTTTCTTGAAGAAATCTTACTTAATGCTTCTTTAGGATTAAAAAAATATATAAAATCTTTATAAAACAAAAATGGAGACAAGAGAGTTATTTAAACAATCAAATGCTCAATAAAATATTATTATGATTTTAAAAATAAAATGTGTGGATATGGCCAGAAGCAAAAGGTCCCTAAATGCCAAAGCAAGCGACATTCACATCCCTTTTGTGGCGAACAGAATTCAAGCAACAACTTATGGATGAAAAAATGGATGAAATATTCATACGATCACCAAGATCTGGGGACACGTCATCACTGTGACACTTCCACGAAATCTGTTCATCCGAACCAAATCCGTCGAAACCTGAAATGAATGAAGCTGCGAACATCATTCATCCAAGGGCGTAGACATCACGACTAACTCCCTGCAGGAATCCATTTAGGCCGAACTTGCTTTAATTCTGATCTCAGCATCGTCAATTTTACGCACCCGATGATGGCCATCACGTCTTTGGAAGAGATCCTGCTTTTTTAATTTTTAATTTTAATTTTTTTTTTCTGTTTTTTAATTTTTCTTTTCGCCGACATTCAACAAGGAAGAGCCTGAGGTCCTCCGTGCATCTTAATTTGAGGACTTCGACGCTTGCCTCCAGCAGTAAGCGTTTTAATTTACATTACAGTACTTTGCATTATATGGACTTTTACACACTATTTTCGTTCCGGTTATAGTAAGAAAACAGTAGTCTGCGGACAATGTTTAGTCCGATTACCTCCTTTACGACCTGTTGCTTGTGTAAGGCTGTATGCACTGTTCGGAGAAGGCTTCATTCATTCATCCATTGCATGTAGTGTGTTGGAATTGGAAAGCATGCCACTGCCACTGTGACTTTCTGTTCCACTGCCTTGCAGATTCAAGAACCTCGGTTCGTGGAAGCCTGAGACTGCTGTTTCCGAAGAAGACCATGAATAGAGAGTGTTTTGTCTAGTTCAATGAACATGCAAGTTGTTGTAACGGCGTTATTATCTTGAGGTCTGTAGTGAATTGTCAATTCACTACAGACCTCAAGATAATAACATGTGGTATTACAGGTGTTGATGTAGAGTTTGGACGGAGACTGTCGTTGAGCAATTTACAATTTAAAATTTAAAAGTTGGAACACATAGTAAGTGAAGTAATAAAATTCTTTTAAAATGGATTTGGTTAGATAAGGATAATATAATGACAATAAATAAGATAGTGGCTAACAAGAAAAAAATGAGGTGGAATACATTTTTTTTTTCTATATGGAATGAATAGAGTTGTTTCCTAGAATTTCTATTAGGTCCATTTCAAAGAAGTGGTTTTTAGAAAAAATTTAGAAGCTGTGTCAAAAAATGCTAAAAAACAACCATTCAATTAGAAAAAAATCAAGTTTTATATACTTCTCATAATTATTAGAATGAAGACATGAGTTGACATATTTAGACTTGTAAAAAAAAAAAAAAATTTAGACTATTTTATAACCTCTTCTTACTTCATACTATATTCAAAGGCCAAAGTTTTAAAAGAAAGGTTTTTCCTCACCAAGCAAGGGACCTTAGTAAAGCTTTTTAAGATATTGTAAAAATATCATTATATTATCTTGAATGAATCATAAACCATATCTTCAACCTTAAATAAGATAGTTATAATTCTAACTAAAACACAATTCTGTAAGATTAAAATAAAACAAAATGAAAAAAAAAAAGGTTCTAATCAATATGTAGATAACACATAGAAATTAGAACAAGTAATTTTTGCTAAATTTTTAAAGTGTTTGAATAAGGACTATAATACTTTTAAAAATTTATATATTTATTTTACTTTTTGAAAAACTTTATCTTATTTTATTAATAATCAAAAATATTAATATTTTTATAAAGATTTTAATTAAAAATTTATTTTAAAACAAATATATCCAATCCACAAACACACATGTTGATTAAAAAAAAATGTTAAGCATGAATCATCATCAATTTACAAAACCTCTGTAACAAGAGAATGGTCCAAGTTCTAGAAGCTATGCACGCTTAGTACTTCTAGTTCTTCTCTTTTCCATTTCCTCAGCACTTGCTCTCTGCCAGCTCCATCAAAAACAGGGTCCTCCAGTCTTTGTGTACTCTTCCCACTTCTCACATTCAACGAAAGTAAAAATTAAATTAAATGAACCATACATGTGTGTGTGTGTGTATCTATGTATCTATGTATCGATATATATATACACATATATATATATATCGATACATGTATTTTCCTCTTTTTTTAAGAGAAAAATACCGGAAAACTAATAAAAGATGAGTATAAACCAATCCATGAAGGAAGGGCAGCTTTTCTCACTTGGGCTCGGAATTGCTTCTGCAGTTTCTGCACAATTTTCGTATGCTCTTGAGCTTGCCTCAGCAACTGGGTTTCCAGATTGTCTTTTGTCTTGTTCACCATATCTTCACACTGCACAAGAATGGTAGGGATTTTTTTTACAAATACAATACAAAAGTTATATATGAATCTTATTTGAATTTATTACTATAAATTTGCAATTGTCAAGGTATTTCATTGTCATTTTGCATGATTAATGGAGATCAAAATGCTCTCAAATCGTAAATCCTATTTCTCAATGAGTTTGTGGTGTTGGCTACCACCTTTTGTTTTTCATCCATTTGTAGTTTGAAGATTTGGGTTTGCAGCTGATGGCATTGAGCATCATAATTTTGCTGAATGGCCCGTTTCTCCTCTTCTTTGGCCTTCAGTTCACTTTGCATACATTTGACCTGATAATTCACTCTCCTTGGTGTAAAAATATATTACCAAGAACTAAAAGAATAGCTACAACTAAACGCTACCCAATTATAAATAAACAAAGAATAAAGCTAAAGGTTTTAGTCAAAAAAGAAAGAGAGAATTAATTCTTTTTCTGTAAATCTAGTATTTGTTAGGTAGACATTAAGGGAAGAGGGAAAAAAAAACCTCTTGTTGTAGTCTTTGTATTTCAGTGGTTGCAGCGATGAGATCCTTCTGCTTGATGTGGATGTTCTTTTGTAGTTCTTCAACCTGATGGAGAAATGATCAGAACCACAACCCTGTTATTTATTTTTCCTTTTTATTTTTGTTCTTCTTAACATCATTTTCTTTTCTTTTCTTTTACATGAAGAACTATGAAATTTTGCTATTTCTTATTTTCTAGAGCCTGGAAAAGACACAACAAAGCAAGCAAGCATACCCTCCTTGACTGGCAGTGAAGCTCATGTTCATTTTGCACACATGTGTTGGTCACACATGACAGATTCTTTTGCAATGCAAACGCTTTCTCTTCCTGCACATTCTCCACACATCTCTTATTTTCCCCTTTCACTTCATTCTATGCTTGTGTTAATTTCATTGAAAATATTGATTTCCACTCCTGAGCCTATGTTCTCACTAATTACCACAACATGGATAACAGGTTGTCAAGTTCATTTACACACACACAAATATATATATATATATATATATAGAGAGAGAGAGAGAGAGAGAGTACCAGTTTAGCGATATCAGCAGCACATGTACGCCTCAAGTTCCTGGCTCAGAAGAAACAATCAGCATATCAGAAAAAGAGCGATGTCAGTGATACCAGGTGCAGCACAATGAAAATATTTCAAAGCAAGAATGGGATAATAAGAAGAAGAGTGGCATTACGTCATCTCGTCTTGGAGATTTGAAAGATTGGAGAGAGTGTGTTCATGCGCTTCCAGTCCCATCTTCACTTTCTCATTCTGAAAGGGGGGAAACCATGTGGCCAAGCAAAAGCTTAACTAGCAACGTCAACATTAGACAAGTGAATATGTACACAGACGTTGTTTCTGGGTCTTTGTCTATAAGCATCGGGAGTGAAGATTAATTCTCTTACCGCAAGCGATACGTCCACCTTCGCAAACTTGAGCTCGCTCTCGATTTGGCTTCTCTCCAGTTTCTCCTGCATGCCCAACAATTCAGATGATGAAGAACGAGAGACAGAAGGAGGAGAAGAAGAGCTACTGGTAAGCAGTGTTGCAAGGATTCACAGAGTTGGTACTCTGCAATGGCTGTGGGTGTGTGGAGAAGAAGCGTACATTGGCGAGCTCTGATTGTGTTGCAGCTAACTGGGTCTCCAGGCTTTGCAGCTTCAGATGCTCCTCAAACAACAGTTGGATGTAGCGCGACTTCTCCTGAACTGCTCCAGAGATCTGCTTGTGGAGCCCAAACTCCTGAACATAGGAAAAGACAAGGATACTAGAGCCTGTGGGTTAAACTGCACATCGCCAGAGAGGCCTCGGAAAAAGACCTGTTTGTTTCGTAAATGCAAGCAACAATTTCAGAAGGGAAACAGAAATCAAATTTCAGGAGTAATGTATATTCACGAAACGGCAAACCTTTTCTAACCATTCCGACTCAAGGAAAGCGTGATTGTGGCAACAGTCTTCGAGTTTCACTGCATGCTCTGCCTGCGAATTCACCACTGTGTTCAGAACAAAGTCTTGCACAGGATGATCAAAACCACCTTTTTAGATGATGATGTAACACAAGCATGAAGTTGATTGACCCTGAAAGTATAGAGATAAAATTCTGCTATTCAAATTAACATGCATTGGACTCCCCCCTAACGAAGAGCTTCGGTGGATGTGTGAATACACATTGATAAGGAGAGATAACCTTCTAGAATCACCACTGGTCATGACACCCAAAATACCTTCAATTTCTTGATTTCCTCGGCATGAAGCGTTGTCATGTCCTATGTTCAAGGGTAAAAACATGAATTGGGCCACACAACGGATTTCAACAAATTGAGAGTAACTACTGTTTTTTGAAATGAATGTGCTTGGTGGTCTAGCACTCAATTCCAGCACCCATAGCAACTTTCAATTTAGAAGCAGTGATAGCTCTTCTTTTTTTTCTTTTTTAATGTTTTAATAGATTTTTATTTTGTCTTTTAGGTCTGCTTTGATAAGGAGAAGAATAACATACAGCAATATCTGCAGTTGTAATAGAGTGTTTTGACTACCTCGACAGTTTTCGTATGTGCGTCCCTTTCGTTTTGACAGAATTCTTGCAATTCTACCTCCCTATCCAGGTGTTGCTGAGTGGCGCTCATCACTTCCTTCTGGAAATTCTCCTTCATTTGTCTTGTTTCAAGTTGTTTCTGTGTCTTCTCCCTTGCAAGCTGCGATCAGTTCCACTATCAGGAAGTGGGTTTTTTTGAAGATCTCAGCCCTTGTGATTAAGCGACATGGAACACCATGAAGTTGCTTAAAATATTAAACTTAGAATAGAGGGGCCCCCAAAAAAGGTGACTTAAGTTTTGAAATTTAGCACTACGCTCATTCTAAGCTTGAACGGGGTTGATTCTAAACATTAACCATGGTCGTTATCAAGGTTGCTCTCACCTCCTGTTTCCGAGTTTTTCTGTAGTCGGAGAATTCCTGCATCGTACCCACTCCATTTTTAGCTTTCCCATTTATCCAACAAGAAGCAATTCTGGTTGATTTGATATGTCATAGCATTTATTACTGTGAGGTTTTATTTTTGTTGATCGTGTTTAAATATTTTTTAGCATGATTTTGTTAGCATTAACAATTCCAGAAACTTACCTTTTCAACAGCGTCTTTTGCAGCTTGAAGGCTCTCGAGCCTTGTTGACTTCTCAAGCAATTCAATCTTGGTTCGCTCCAGTTCCCTAAACCATAAAAGTAGAATAAAACAAACAACGTGAACAAAGATGCTGAAGGTAGATAAAGTAGAATAAGTCACAGATGCCCACCTTTTGGCCTGCTATAGATTTATATATCTACTGGCATGAGGTTGGAAACCTCCACAACCCCCTAAAATGCTGTGGGCTAATAAGGCGAGGGTAAAGTGTAACCCATATGAAAGTCCCGCAGTTAACTTGTCTTATATTGTTCACTTGAAAAACAGAATTAAGGTGGAGAGGAAGTTGTCTTGGAAGTTTACTGAGTCTGGGATCCACAAAATCGGAGGTCTTTCATGCAAAGACCAAGAAGAAAAAAAATAGCATCGCGGAAATTGATAAGGTTAGAAGTACCTCGACAATTTCACATTAGGTAAACCGGCCTGCTCGCAACCAAACTTGTCCTCGTATCCTCTCATTTTCTGGAATAATACACGATCAATCACAGTCCATGATCCATGTTTCGGACGAGCAATCAGCATTCAAGTGGTAGTCAGTGAATCGAAATTGCAGCAGTGACAATTATGGAACCCTAAAACCAATTTCTTATATTAATTATTTCAGTTTTTGCTTGGGACGAAATGTTGACAACACCTGGCATATTGCAAGTTCGCAAAGATGGAACAGATTTATTGGGATAATATCAGATGCATAGTGACTGAATGTAGCCATGTTTGTATGCTAAAAACATACAAAAAGAAAATGAAATATAAAAAGCTCGGCAGGGAATGCCACGATTCACAATCCTAGACAACCACGACCTGCGAATCAGTAGACTGCAAGGTGGTTACCAACCTGTTTCAGGTTGATTACTTCATGCTGCGCTCGAGCCAGCTCCTCTTTCAGAAAATTTATCTGGTGTTCTGCTTCTGCCAAAATTCTGTGAGACTTCTACATTGAGACCCATCCCACCCTTCACCTTCTTCAGGTTACCCACTGACGATCAGCAACGGAGGAAGGAAGGTATTGAGTTGGGTCCTTTCATTGGTGATCGCCGGTGCTGCACATTGATTTACGTTGCGACATCGTTGGTAAGTTATGTTAATTTTGCACAAACGTTTGTGATAGTGTAGAATTAGTACCTCATCTGCCTCCTGACATTCACGTCTGCTCGGGCCACGAGGAATCCCATTTGTGGAACCCATAGCTTCCGTAAAGTCCTTCAACCGCTGCTTGGCTTCTTTCAATATGTCTTGAATATCAGTCTCCAGGCATTCTTCCGACACACACCCAGGCTGATAAAGACCAATACACTTGAACCTCAGTGCTGCTACAAACATAATGGCAACACAATGGCTACGCAACCGCACAATGACAAACACGACATCATATCACAGATCATGCAAGGGTATAACCCACATTCCTTATAATCGAAGAAACCTATCAAACGCTAACCCACATCTTCCATACACTTCACAAGCCAGTCTCACAACCTTGTCGATGTCGGTGTCTCGCGGGTCATCAGATGGAGGCCCGTCTGCGTAATGTTCCATGAGGCGATTGAGTTGAACAAGAGTGTTGTGCAGACGATCATTCATGTCGGACCAGCCTGGGATAACCTCCACTGGACTCGCCATTGTTGCTTCACAACTACGACGTGTTTGCGGCAATCTCCGACTTCAATCGCACTATACTATCTCCTTCTTCTTCTTCGTCTTCTTCACGTTGTAAGAGGGTTTCTGGACTTTTCAGTGCAATGGGTACAAACCTATATCTTACTGTCCTTGTAATGGAAAATGCACGAGAAACTGTGCACAATTACATTAAGAAACAGTGAAGCAACATAAAACAGAGGAGCTTCAGTAGGTCCGGATATTGCAGCACCATTTTCAGGAACTGGTTTGCAAGTCGGTGCGAAAACAAAACTGACGAGAAATGGAGTGAGTTTTTTTGTTTTTGTGTTTTTTTTATTTTTATTTTTTGTTTGTTAGTAATGGAGGCCGTTAAAAAGCTATTTTTCCGTACTCGGAGGTGAGCTTCTTAACCGCTCTGTGAGTGTTTTTTTCCTGATTCTCCACATTGGCTCACATAGTCATTTTTTCCCTTGTTTTGTTGGTGTGTGTGTGTGTATATATATATATATATATATTGCAAAAGATTAGTTTTTCACAAATGTACATTGCCTGTTAATTTTACATCGACTTGAAGTGGTTTGTTTCTTCAAGTTTAAAAGGTTTGAGAATGTAAGATGGTCTCTAAGAATCAACAAGCAAATGTGGTGGAACATTAATGTGAAGTGGAGTTGTGCCTATGGCATTGTAATTTCAAGCTTGTACCTTTGAAGTTAAACAAAGAACCACAAAATAAAAAAAAGATTGCCATGAATGTATATATTTTCAATTGTAAGCAATTTTGGATAGTAAATTTTTAGATTACTGTTACGTTATGATTGATTGAGCCTTATATTTTAGAATGTTCTTTATAATATTATACATTATTTTTTGAATTTTTGAAATTTAAAAATCCATCCTTGTATTAATAGTTTTCAGATGTAGTCTTAAATTCTTTCAAAATATTTTTTTACTTATTTTTAAATAATTTAACTACCAAAAAATATAAAAATTTATTAATTTTAGGACTATAATATTTTAGATTTACTTATTTAAAATATATTAAAAAATTATATAATTTTTTTTGATAAAAAATAAACTAATATATTTTATTTAAGAAAATAATATATTTATAATATATTAAAAAAAATCTTAATTATATAAAGTTTTAAAAGTGAGGATGCATATTAAGATGTATTATAATGTATGAGAGGATTATTGAGAAAAAAATATTAGATGTTGCTGTTTAAAGATTAAACATAAGATTATATGTCTAAAAAAATAAAATATTTAGATTGTTTTATTAAAATCTAATCAATATAGGTGCATTTATAACCTATTTAGGGCACTTTATATCTAGAAGCTGATAGTTATGGTTTAAAAACCTCATCATAGGCTATAGTTTAAAAACCTCATCATAGGCTATAGTTTAAAAACCTCATCATAGGCTATAGTTTAAAAACCTCATCATAGGCTATAGTTTATAAACCTCATCAAGATCCTATACTTGGTGAAGAAAACCCTCTTTTCAAAACCTTGGCCTTTGGATATAATATAAAATAAAATGAGACCATGAAACAGACTAAATAACTTTTTTATTACAAGCTTAAATATATTAGCCCATATTTGCATTCTAATAATAATGAAAAGTTTAAAAACTTAATTTCTTATTATTTAATAATTATTTTAAGTATTTTTTTATATAGCTTGATTTGTTTTGAAAACTACTTCACTGATTTTATATCAAATCACTACTTTTATATCACTGATTTTTTTATAATATAATATTTTTTATAATATAATATAATATAATATAATATTTTTATAAAAAATTTATAATATAATATAATATAATATTTTTATAATATAATATAATATAAAAGATTTTTTTATAATATAATATTTTTTTTATAATATTATTATATCTATTTATCCTTCTTATTAAAGACAAATCACTTATTAGAATCTTGCCAATGAGTTACAAGTAAGTTCTCTACAATCGGATATCTAATATATTCTTAGATTAAAAAATATGCCTTATAATACTATTCTAATATAATATCCTATATCTATACCAAATTAGAATTACTTTTTTAAAACCAATCTCACCACTATCCATCTCTAACTAGATGAAGTCCTTTGTCAAATGCATATTCAATTTGTTACATTAAAACCATCATCACTACCATTCCAAGATTCAAAGATTTATTACTTCAATTTCAAATCTTTAACAACAATATTAAAACTAGTAATTATACCTTCTTATCAAAATAAGACGTGTTTGATTACTTATACCTACAAACTACAAAATACCATTTTATTAAATTAAAAAATTTATGAGCTAGTTAAGATTGCTTTGTTTGAAAAAAATCTTTAAAATACTATTATATGGTATGATTTTTAATTTGAAAATATATTAGAAACCTAGCTATAGAAAGTTTATCTATAAATTATTAGCAAGATCTCAATAAGTGATTTATCTTTAATAAGGAGGACAAATAAATATAATAATATTAAAAAAATATTATATTAATAAAAAATTCTTATATTTAAATAAATTTATACATAAGATTTTTTATAGCATATAAAATACCTTTTTGTATGTCAAATCATAACTAATTAATTTTTGATAAGTTAGATTCTTAATAATTATTAAGAAAATTCATAATCTTTTTTTATAAACTTACCTTAATATCAAAAATATTATCATAGCTTTTTATCTTTTCACCTCTATAGAGTCTTGATTTCCAAAAATCTCTTTAATTTGCACAAAATACTCAAATTATAACAAAATCCTTAAATATCTTATTCACTTACATAGGATTGATTTCTTCTTGAATTTTAGGATCTAAAAACTCTTGAATCAACCATTCAATTTTTGTTAAATTTCTTAAAAGTGTAGTTTATATCTTTGATCTTTATTACAAAAGAATCAACTACAGATTTGCTTTTGATCATTTGATATTTCAAAAATCCTAGCAAGTGCTTTAGATCTTAGTTTATAGACATCCAAGCACTATTTTCTTCATATCTCAAAAATCCAAAGTTCTAATGCCACAAAATTTGTATATAGCTTTGTAACATAAAAATATACACTTTTAAAAATTTTAAGCCAAAATCTTATCAAATTGCTTAAGATATAGCTCAAAATACAACCACTAATTAAGTGGATCATGTCATGGATATATTCCAAGTTATCACTTTCTAAAATCTCCTAAAATCTTCCGTTGTCACGATAGAGAGAATTTATCTTAAAAAAACACTAGGCTTTTGGCTATCACTAATTACTCAATCAAATTTTAAGATAAAAAAATTCCAAATTTGTATAAATATTATTCTTATTGGAGTAATTATATCAAATATATAAGTCTTTAATAGACAAAAACATCCAAGTTCATAGTAAAATACTATAAATCTTATATATCCTAAAAAGAGATTTTTTTTGAACTCAAATAGCATATATCTTCCAATTAGACTATCCAAAAGATTTCAAATTTCACACAAAGTATTAATATACTTTTAACAACTATCACATCAAATTTCAAATGTAGATTCAATCCAAATCTTAAAATATTGCTAAATTCCTAACAATAGCTTTAAATCCTTATTTATAAGTACTTGCATGCTAAATTCTTCATATTTTAAAAATTAAATGTCCAAATGCCATGAAAATTGGTATTTAGCTTCTTAACATAATAATTCATCTTTTTAGAAATTTTAGATAAAAATTCGTCTAAAAGCTTAAAATATGGCAGAAATCATTACTATCAAAAAAATAGTCTACTTATTGCCTTAGAATTGGATGTGCTATCTTCAACTTTCAATATCTCCTTCTTTCAAAGTCCAAATATAATAATTCTTCTATATAAGATGTAGGTCTTAAAATCACCTCTTCAATTGTATCTTTCAATTTCTAGAAGCTCTTGTATAATTCCTCATATCCTCAAAAGAGTGATAGTCTATTCTAAATCCGCACCTTAATTTCAAATGGCTATATTTCCTTCACCCTAATTTTGAATTCTCTAATTTTTATATTTAGATTATTATCTAAAACCTAAACTTTATAATCCTCACTTTATCTTTCCAAATGCTACATCTAAATTACTCAAATCTTCCAAATACTATAGATAGCTTGCCAAAAGCTCATTGGATATGAAAATCCATCAATGGATATGAAGTCCAACCAATAGAATGAAGTTTGACTAACGGAATGAAGTCCTCTATCTTTTGCCTTTGTCCCTCCATATCTTACTTTTATCTATTTAAATGAGCCTCTTAGTAGCTTAGATTTCAATCTTTAAGGTTCAAATCTCCTCTCAAAGCTTCAAATTAAATATTTAGGTCTTATATAATTTAAACGCCATAATTTTAATTAGAAAAAAACAAACAAAAACAAAATTTTGTACATTAATTCTTTTAAATTATTTTAAACCATTCTAATACATATTAAAACTTATGAACATATTACATATTTTGATTGGTTTTTACATACTATAAGTAATTACAGTATGACACCATAGTCTTTTAGAATCTTCTTCAATCTTTTAGAACCTTCTAGAATCTTTTTTAATCTTCTAAAATCTTTCTTAATCTTCTAAAATATTCCTTAGCCTTCTAAAATCTTCTAAAATACTCTTAAAAGCTTCAATAGATGCTTCATAGACTTTTAGAAACTTCTTAGTTTTTTTTGTAGTTAAAATCTTCTATGGATATTTTCATTAAGTTGAAGAAGGTTCTGTAGAAGATTTAATAAGATATAGATCTTATAATATAAATAGGAGGCAAGACCAAGATATATCTTAGTCTTGTCAATACAAGTCTTGGAGCAATCTAATATACTTAATAAATTTTATGGAATAAGATCTAACTTTTTAGGTTTTGTACAACAAATATGGTTCTACTTATAATTATATCCTTTTTGTTATTTGGATGGATTCACTCAAGTTGCTTTTATAGGCATCTTTTTATCAAGAAGTGCTTGATCATGATTTGTTCTACTATTTGAAAAGAATTTTTCAATCTTTTATAATTTGGAGGCTTTTATGGAAAGATTTATTGCTACATTTAGAAATAGTGATTAGAAGAAGGTGGCAAAAAAGAAGATCCAAAACTTACAATAAGAACAATGTTTAGTTGTGATTTATATCCTAAAATTTTAAAAACTTATAATCTTAATTGAAATGATAGGACTTTTATGACTCAATTTTGTTATGGCCTAAAAGACAACGTGAAAAATTTATTGATCACAATATCAAGAATTGAAAACTTAGAAGAAATCATGTCTCAAGCTATTACTTGTAAAAATTGCCTATTTGAATTGCAACAAGAGAGGTGATTAATTTTCAACAATGCTTATCAAGATACAATTACTACATCTTCAAGAACATTGGAGAAGCTATGAACATATCTTGAATCCATGAAGATTGATGCAACTCAATTCAAGCTATTAACCTCCACAAATAAGGTTAGATGTCAACAAAAGAATCTATGTCTATATTATAGAAGATCTAATCACAAGGCAGCAAATTATCTAAATAAGTCTAGAGAATTCAAGACACAAAATATAATATCTAAATTGTAGAGGTTGAGAAACAAAGACATGTAGCTACAATAGGGACCTTGCAGTTGGACACCCCCAAATCTAAATTACCAAAAAAATGTCTCTTTCTACCTCTGAATCCAATATCTTAATTTACGCTTCTTGTATATATAAAAACCTCAAGGCAAGAGATTTTTGCTAAAATCTTTTTAGATACTGGAGTCTCAACATGCTTTATGGATAAAGATTTTATAATCAAGTATAATTTAGTACTTATAAAGAAGACCTATTACATACTTATTGAAATCATTGATGGACAAAATCTTACATTAAAAGATATTATTAAAAAAATCCAACCATTAGAAGTGGTATTAGGAGATCAAATATTATATATTATCTTTAATATTATTTAATATCTAATAAATCCTATTCTTATTGGACTTCTTTAATTTAAATTACATAATCTTGATATTCATTGGAATTTACAAAAGATTTTTTCAAGGCCCAAATATCAATATATATATATATATATATATATATATATATATATATAAAATTTTATTTCTTAGAACTAAAGTATTTATACATGCTATAAAGAAAAAAATTGCATTTGTATTATATATTATTTAAATGAAAGATCCAATTCGACAAATCAAATAAGATATTTCCAATCAATATTATGATTTTAATGATATATTTGAAAAAAAAAAATAGACATATTATCAAAACATCATCTTTATGATTATATAATTGAATTATAAGATGGAGTTCAACCTCCATTTGGTCCAATTTATAATCTCTCATAGATAGAGCTTATAGCCTTGTAAGAATACATTGATGAGAATTTAGCCAAGAATTTCATAAGATACTTAAAATCACTTGTGGAAGCACCTATCTTGTTTGTAAAGAAAAATGATAGTTCTTTATGTATGTGTGTTGATTATTGAGGTCTAAATAAGATGACTGTAAAAAATTGCTATCCATTACTATTAATCTTATGATTATTAGAATAACCAAGAGAAGCAAAGATTTTTATAAAGATTAATTAAAAAGGCACCTATAACTTAATTATGATTAAAGAAGGAAATCAATAGAAGATAATATTTCATATAAAGTATGGACATTTTGAGTATAATATTATGCCTTTTGGACTAATGAATGCACTTGTAATCTTTGAATATATGATGGATGGTATCTTTTAAGAATATTTAGATGATATTTTGATCTTCTTTGAGAACAAACAAGGCCGTGAACATCATGTATGTATGGTATTAGAAAAATTACAGAAAAATAGATTGTATGCCAAATTAGAGAAATATACTTTCCATCAACCATTAGTCAAGTTTTTGGCATATATTACCTCTAAAATGAAATTTTTGTAGATCCAAAGAAGATACTAATTATTACAGAGTGGAAACAATTATCATCAATTAGAGATATATAATATTCTTTGAAATTTGTAAATTTTTATAAAATCTTTATTAAAGATTATTCCAAGATTGTAGCTCTATTAATACAACTTACAAAAAAAAAAAATTATTTGAAATGACTAAGTTGAAGAAGCATTTAAAAAATTAAAAGAATCTTTTATTTCAGGTTCTATATTTATTCATACAAATCCAAAAAAATTACTTATTTTAGAAATAGATATCTCAGATTTTGTACTTGAATTTGTGCTCTCTTAAATTGGTGATGATGGTCAATTTTACATGGTAGTATTCCGTTCTTAAAAATTTTTAGGTGCAAAGATCAATTACAAGATCCACAATAAGGAACTATTAGCAATTGTTGATGCTTTTGAAGAATAACACTATTTGTTGGAAAGAGTTCAATACAAAATCACAATATACACTGATCACAAAAACTTGGAATATTTTATGAGTGCTTGAATTTTGAACCATTGTTAAGTATGATGGAGCATGTTATTATCTTGGTTTGATTTTGTGATTACATATTATCTAAAAAAACTTCAAAAAAAACCAAATGTCTTTTCTTGATGTTCATATTTTATGCCAAGAATAAAAGATATTATATTGAATCAACAAAAATCAGTCATATTAAAACCATCCAATTTATAATTGAATACATTGATAATATTTATCTATGTAGATATAACTCTCAAGTCAAAAATTTAGAAAATAATGAAACAAATCTATTTGTGGATAGCATTCAATGATATTTAAAAAATACAAAGATGGAAAAAAATAATAATTTCAAGTTTGAAGATGGATTGTTGTATTTTAAAGATCTTTTGTATGTCTTTTAAAGCCCTACAAGACTTCAAGTTTTTTAAACACAACATGATTTTCTAGCAACTAAATATTTTGGCTTCAATAAGATCTTGGAATTAATATCAAGAGATTATTGGTGGCCTTAAATGTGGAAATTGGTGAAGGAATTTATTCAATCATGTGAAATTTGTATTCAAACAAAGATTCCAAAACACCAACCATATGGACTTTTTCAACCATTTTCAATTCCTAAGGGTCCATGGTAATTATTATCTATAGAATTTATTATAAATCTCTCAATTTTTAATAATAAAAATAGATTATTTTATCTTATATAATAAGACTATTTTTAGAAAAATAGACTATTTGATAATATTTATTAAATATACAATCTTTAAAGTGACATTGTTTCGGATTGAGGACTTCAATTTGTATCAAATTTTTGAAGAGGACTATTTTAATTTTTGAAGATCAAGATCAATCTTTTATCAGCTTATTATCGTCAAATTGATGGTCAAATAGAACAAGTAAATCAGATCTTGGAACAATATTTTAATTATAATATAAATTGTAAACAAGATGATTAGATGGATTTCCTATCTTTGGCCAAATTTATGTTGTTGTGTTGTAACATGTTTATGTAGTGAAAAATATGAATAATAGTGATTTCTACTTAATATTCAAATATCTTAGTTCAATAGGAACTTAAGATACTTAAGAAAGGTTTTATGAAAGCTTCTTAGATTATTTTCTTGTTTTAATAGCTAATAGATAAAAGTTAGTTATTAAATTTTTCTTCTAGGTTATAAAAACTCTTTCACTGCTTTTAAAAAGCCATAAGTTAATAAAAATATAATAAAAGAGATAAATAATTAATGTAGTTGATACTAGAATTAAGTTGAAGATAGGATCAAGCTTAAAAATCCTTAGAATAAATTGGATTGATACCCGGGGATTGATTGTGTATGGGATAGGATCAAATTTCAGACCTCCAGCCATAAAAATAGCCACCAAGGACAAGGTGTCAAGTCATTTGGAAATCGATGACTAGGATTAGAGAATTAGCTGTAAGTTTGTTCTAAAGACATTAGACTTATTTCTATTGGATTTAGAAGGACTTAGCAATTGCTATCTAAAGTCATAGTTTGTATTGGAGATTAAATTTTTATGCAATAAAGTTAGGACTAGCACTTTCAACTATTGTGTGTAATTGAAGTAACATCTACAATTAAAAATTTGAAAATATAGGATGATTGAGTGTCTTAAGACTAACTAAAAATTTATAACAATCTAATGGTGCAATTGTGATTTATGTGATTTTTAGTATAAAGAGATACAAGAAATTGGTAATTTAGGATTGTTTAGGATTTTTGTGATATCCAAAGATCTATTAATTGAATCAAGGTGAAATTTGGCACAATATTAGAAGACTTAAAGGACAAGCTACACACCAATTTTCAGCTGAAGTTAATAGTTGAAGAAAGAAAAATTATTGCCGGAATATCTACATCAACTTCCAAGTTGGTGATTAAGTGACATCAATGCGGTTTTTAGTTAATTTTTGACAATTTATAAGTTGAATTGGACTAAAAATTTCTAAAAATATAAAATACTTATATTTATATTTGTATGAAAAATTTTACACCAATTTGATAATTAGATTAAAATTTATAGCTTACTGAAGTTCACTAACTAAGGTTAGAACTTACAAAGAAAAATCTAAGTTGCTTGATTGTGACAAGTAACAAAGGAATTGGGATTTATATATAGATGAAGTTATCAAGAAGAGTGTTTTTAAATACTTTATATTGACTTAAGTACTCTTGTATTGATATTCAAATCATATTCTTCTTATATGGATGAAACTTGTTAAGGATTCTTTGATATTTGTGAACCGCAACTTCACCCTCCATAGCTAGGTGCCCGACGCATTGTCAAAAAATACAATATGTAATACGACAATGTATAATAATAATGAATATTCTTTGATGAAGCAAACTCCATTCTTTTTAAACTATGGACACCACCCTAAAGCAGATTCATTCCAAATTGAAGATGTATGAAGTCTTCTTGCAAAAAATATAGCTATTTATTTGAAGGCCATCCATAAAGAAATAAAATTCTAATTGTAAATGGCTTAAGATTGATATAAAGACTATATAAACATCCATTGCAAAAATCAACCAAAGTTCAAGGTAAGAAATTATGTTTGGCTATTTTAACAAAATATATAAATAAATCGACCATCATAGAAGTTAGATTACTAAAGACTTTGACCATTTATAATTCTATACCAAGTAAATTTAGTAAGTTCTTATCTTGAGCTACCAAGTGTAATGTGCATTTATCAAATCTTCCATATCTTACTTTTAGAAACATATTATAAATCAAGTATTGTTGAAAGAGCTCTTCTACCACCAACCTCAATTGAAATCAATCAAGAACTTGAATACAAAGTGGATGAAATATTGGACTTGTACATAAAATATAGATAATTGGAATACTTCATCCATTAAAAGGGCTATAGAATTAGCAAAAGAATATGAGAACCTTTAGATAACTTTGGAAATGTATTTAAAAAAGTTAATGAATTCTATCAATAATATCCTAGAAAACCTAGATTCAATGGCCATTGAAGAATTTATGGACACTAACATCTCTTAACTTCTAAATGATGATTCTCTATCAATAATAGAAGATCAATATAAAAGAAAGAAAACCATATTAAGACCTTCACTTATATATAATAATTTTTTTAAAGATAGAATAGATCTTCTTAGAAGATCTTCCATAGATGCTTTATAGACTTCTAAAAACTTTCTAATTTCTTATGTAGTTGAAATCTTTCATAGGTATTTCCATCAAGTTGAAGAAGCTTCTACAGAAGGTTTGATAGCATATAAATCTTACAATATAAATAAAAAATAAAATCAAGGTACATCTTAGTCTTACCAATATAAGTCTTAGAATAATTCAAAGTGTTGCCTTGCTTTTTGATATCAATCTAATTTTTGTTCTTGTCAACTATCTAATTTTTTATTCTTGAAATCAATCTAGTTTTGTATTCTTTTCTTCATCCATTTGCTAAATTATTATCTTGTATTTCTAACAGATCATTTATTATCTTTATATTTTAAATGCTGACTTTAGCTTTTAATATCTCTTTTATCCTAACTTGGAATTCATCAAGCCATATATATATAAAATATTATAAAAAAAGTGTTCTCTCTAAACTTGGCTATTGATTTTATTGCTTTCTATATATATAAGTTATACTCCAAAGATTGACAATAGATACAAAATGGATACCTTAACTTTGAGCACTTATATCTCTTTTACAAAAATTCCAAATTACTCAATTTTTGCACCAAAACTATAGCCAAAATTGATCAAAAAAGGCAACACTTCAATTTTTAAGAATCACCAATGTTTAATAAAAGTGATTTAAATTATATAAATATTATTATCAATATAAAATCAACCTCAAAAATCACTATCAAAAAAATTTAAAAAAAAGAAAAGAGATGGTATAAATCTCACTAGTAGCTCTTGTAAATAAGCTCTTTTTAAAGTAATAATTTAATCACATTTTGTAACTAACTAAAATTTATTAACATGGCTCTTTTTCAATTATATATATATATATATATATATATATATATATATATATACATTATTTTCACAAAGTAGCCAAACCACAATACAATAATATGCACAATTATAATTGATTCATGACCTACATTTGTCTTCAATGAGATTTGACTTTTGTCAAGATTCTTGAAGCATTTCAAGTATGGTATAAGAATCTTTCTAGTAATGATCAAAGTTGTCAATAATTTTATCATTCTTTTAAATTAATTCACAATTATTATGAATATATAATATTTCTAATAATAAAATATACTAAATACTCATCTATAGTATTTTTGCTCAACAACTTCCATGTTGATCTTTTAGAGTATCTTTATATTGCTACCATTAGTCTACTATGCACAACACATGCTGAAGCTCTTGAATCTCCTACTTGCATTGAAGATAGATTATTATTAGATCCAAAATTTGACTACCTTAGAAATAAGTAGGATCTTAGAATTGGAAATAAAACTAGGTCCTAGATATAATAGTTTATAGATTAGAAGATAAAAATAAAAAATAAAAAAGTTAAAAATAGACCAAAAGTTCAGATAGTTTTAATAAATTAAATTATCTATTCAAATATTTAAATTTAATATGAAAAAGAAATTATTAAGGAGCTACAATCTAGAAGAAGAGAGTACTAAATTCCTTTTAAAACCTAGAAATTACACGTAGAAGACAAAAAAAATTAAAATAAAAAAAATTTATTAATAAGATACCTTTTGATTAGAAAATCTTTTAAAGATGATAGATAGAAGGAAAAAAAAACTTAACTAATTTTAAAAGAAAGTTTTATTAACAATTAGAAAAAAAAACTTAACTAATTTTTTAAAAAAAAGTCTCATTAATATTTTTAATTTTTTTTTTTAGAGTAATTAATCCTAGAAGTATTCTATATCTCCATATTATAGATCAATCTTGAATTACTTATAATTAATTAAGACCAAAATACTTTTTTATTTAAATAAAATATATTTAATTTTAAATTAAAAATAGATAATTATTGAAAATCAAAAAATCCTTATTTAATTACCACTACTTAGAATTTTACCTTAATAAGTTGTTAGTGGTCAAAAGACAACAAAGGCTTAGAATAAGTTATTAAAGTAGTAGCTAGGATTTTGAGTAATAACTAAATTAAGAAGAATTTAAGATTTAGTTGGATGAAAAAAAGTAAAATAAAGATAATTATAAACAAAGTTCATCTATATCAAATATAATCTCCTTCTTTATAAGTGAAGGATATCAAAAGTGAGAATCATCTTACTCTTTGTGTGCAATCTTGTTGATGGTAAATATTGATATTTTTTATTTTATTTTTTTATAAT
This sequence comes from Physcomitrellopsis africana, assembly GCA_036785485.1. Taxonomy (NCBI): domain Eukaryota; kingdom Viridiplantae; phylum Streptophyta; class Bryopsida; order Funariales; family Funariaceae; genus Physcomitrellopsis; species Physcomitrellopsis africana. The sequence goes on along the minus strand of JAWRVF010000714.1, from coordinate 65,478 downwards.
AATTAATCTAAAAAAATAAAAATAAATTGGTTATAATCTTAAAGAAGAAATTTTTAAGTATAACCATATACTTCTTAAAAAAACCTTTGACAATTGAATTTGAAGAGTATTCATATTAAGAATTTAATTAAAACAATAAGAAAGTTGCTTCAGCTACCTTGAATGATCCTTATACAATGGAGTTTCTTTCTATAGAAATTATTCAATCCTATTTTTTAGGATCTTATTGATGCTAGAATTGATTAAGGACCATATTTCATGTTTGATCCAAACAAAACTGATTCTATATCTTGTCTATTTAACCAATTAATATATTAATCTATTATTACAGATTAGTAATTATTCAAATCAGCTACAAGCTCATCATTCACAATCAATTCCACAACAATTGCATGGTGTTTTGATTGCAACTATACCAATAATTTATAGCCTACTTATTGTAAAAATCTAAATAATTTCTATAGATATTTTTATTAATCCAATCCACCATCCATGGTGATCCTTGCTCTTCCAACTTAATAAAATCAAAGAGAGGTATGATGTTATTATACTTGTATATTATGTAAATCTATGGGTCATCAATCTTATCAATTTTCAATCAAAAATTCACAATGATACTAAAAATTATGTAACCCTCTAAGAATAATTCCATTCATCCATTAATGCAATCAAATTTTGTCATGTTGGCCCAACCACTTGTAGCTAGTATAATCTTCTGTTGTCGTATTATAACACATTTATGTGATAAAAAAACATCAAAAAGAATAATTTTTATTTAATATTCAATTATCTTGATTCAATAGGAACTCAAGATACTTAAGAAAGATTTTATGAAAGCCTCTTAGATTATTTTCTTATTTTAATAGCTAATAGATAAAAGTTAGTTATTAATTTTTTCTTCTAGGTTATAGAAACTCTTTTATTATCTTTAAAAAGCCATAAATTGATAAAATGGGACAAAAGAGGTAAATAGTTAATATGGTTGATATTAGGATTAAGTTAAAGGTAGGATTAAGCTTAAAAATCCTTAGAATAGATTGGATTGATACCTAAAGGTCAACTATACATGAAATAGGATCAAAATCAAATCTCTAGCTACAAAAATAGCCACTAAGCGCAAGATATCAAGGCATTTAAAGATTGGCAAGTAGGACTAAAGAGCTAGCTTTAAGCTTGTTCTAAAGGCATTAGACTTATTTTTGTAGGATTTGAGAAGACTTAGCAATCATTATCTAAAATTAGGACTTGTATTGGAGATTGGATTTTTATGCAATAAAGTTAGGATTAGCACTATTAGCTATTTTGTACAATTGATATAACATCTATAATCAAAAATTTAACAATATGTAGGTGATTGATTGTGTTAAGATTCAATAAAAATTTGTAACAATTTAATAGTGCAATTGGAATTTATTTGATCTTTAGTACAAGGAGATACTAAAAGTTGGTAGTTTAGGATTGTTTAGGATTTCTATAATATTTAAAGATCTATTAGTCAAATTAAGGTGAAATTTGGCATAATATTAAAAGACTTAAAGATTAAGCTACATACCAATTTTGAATTGAAATTAATAGTTAGAGAAGGAGAAATTACTACTGGAATATCTACATCAACTTTCAAATTAGCAGCCCAATGACATCAGTGCGGGTTTTGGTTGATTTTCCATAATTTGTAAGTTGGATTGGGCTGAAAATTTTTCAACATATAGAAGATTTATTTTGGCATTTTTGTACTAAATTTCACACCAAGTTGATAGTCAAATTAAGAGTTATAGCTTATTAAAGCTTATTGATTAAGGTTAGAACTTGCAAAGAAAAATCATAGTTGCTTAATTGTGGAGGTAACAAAGCAATTGGATTTTGTATATAGTTAAAGTAACCAAGAAGAGTATTTTTGATAACTTTATTTGATTTAAGCACTCTTATATAGAAATTCAAATTATATTCTTCTTATATGGATGAAACCTACTAAGATTTCTTGAATATTTGTAAACCACAACGTCACCCTCAACAACCAAGTGTCCAATGTTGTAATACGTAAAGTCTTATTTGAGAATGCTTTGGGCACCTAGCTGTGGAAGATAAAAAAGAAATATGTAACAACAAGATCCTAGCAACTCTAATAGAATCCTAAATAATTTCCATTAAACCTTAACAATATTAATCAAGCTTTGATCCAATCTTAAAGAAATTATAAAAAGAATTGTAAATAAATCATACATTAATCATAAAAAAAATAATATATAAAATAATAATTTTAAAAAATATTAAAAATAGAAATATTAAAATCCTAATAAAATCTTAAGTCAAACTTTGATCAAACCTTGGTCAAATCCTAAGTCAAACCTTGGTCAAATCCTAAGTCAAACCTTGATCAAATCCTAAGTCAAACCTTGATTAAATCCTAAGTCAAACCTTGATCAAATCCTAAATCAAACCTTGGTTAAATCCTAAGTCAAACCTTGGTCAAATCTTAAATCAAAACCTAAATCAAATCCTAATCCTAATAAAATCCTAATCAATCTTGGTCAAATCTTAACAAATCTTAAAACAAACCTTAATTAAATCCTAATCAATTGCTTAATCCTCGTCAAATCTTAACAAATCCTAAAACAAACTGTAACTAAATCCTAATCAACCCTGGTCAAACCTTAATAAATTCTAAAATAAACTCTAATTAAATCCTAGTCAACCCTGGTCAAATCCTAACAATTCCTAATCAAACACTAAATCCTAAATCTAAACCCTAAACTTTAACCAAATCCTAATCAAGCCCTAAGCAATTCTTAAGGTAATTTTAGAACCTCAATAACTACCAATTAAATCATTGATCTTCATTGAAAATTTACACATGTCTTAACAATTAAATTGACAACAAACATATCAAATTTTAAGAAGATTGAACTTACCAAAAAGAAGAAAAACCTATAAATCTGCTTGGATGTTGGATGGCCTCCTTCTCTAATCTTAATGCCAATAATCTAGTGCCTAAATCTCTTATTTTTATTGCTTAATTGCTTTCAAATTTTATACATGTATAGAAAATGAAGTCTTCTATCTATAGACACAAATTTCACTCAAATCCAACTAGCAGATTGCTCAAAATCTACAAAACTCTAACTAATCCTCAAAACCCAATTCCTGAGATCTTAAACCACTTAGACCTCAATTACTTACTATTATACTATTAGATTAAGCTCAAAATTTTAGCACAAGTTAACAACAACAATACCAATCAATTTACAAAAATTTAATTATAGATCTGCTATAAAACTTTTGTAATTGCTCAAAGTATAAATCCTATTTTATTTCACAAAATCCAAAGTTGCCCAAAACAACCTTGACTTTGCAAATCTCTTACAAAGTCAGTTTTGATCCAAATCACTCCAAATCAAATCTTATGCAAAATATCTCAAGTTTTCTTTTTCATTTCTTTCTTTGATTTGCCAAAAAGCTTTTGATTCGCCATAGGCACATGGTTTTGTGCCTCGGGGTCTGATTCCGACCCTAGATCATAATTGGTCTTCTTTGGATATCTATTTTGAGATTTTTGTAGTAATTTTTTTTCAAAACCTATTTTTATCTTCTTTCTAAAGATGCTTATATTATTTATTTTTTTAATCTATTTTATTTTGTCTTATTTATGGCCATACAAAGCAATTAGAAGTCACTTCTATAAAAGACAACATTAACACCTTTTGATTTTTTTTTGATTTTTTGATTTTTTGATTTTTTTTTTTTACCTCCTTCTCTGTTATTTATTTTTCTAAGATAATTTTCTCAAATATTTTCATTTGAGCTTTTCCATAATATAACCACTCCTTTCTTCTTTCACCTAATGGTCATATTACTACACGACATCGATACATTTCCAAACAAGATAAAACATAATATGACACCACCTACAATCAAACAATTGGAGAACAATACTAGAGATTGGAAATTTAAGGATGAATTTCATAATTTTCTTATAGATACTATCACCAAAATCCAATAACAATCCAAGTCCTAATCCACATCCACTCATGATATGTCTAATCTTTTCCATTGTTTACTTCAAAATATTAACAAATTAGGTATCAATCTTATTGTGTAATATAAATATTAGCTTAGAAATATATTGAATATCTAATTGTAGAAGGATTTTAACTTACCTTGGAGTTGGATTTATAATTCAAAAATAATGCATAAGGTACTTAGAAACACCTTTTTAACAACCTTAAACAATCTAAGCAAGTTCCAAAATCTCTCAAATATATCCTATCAATTCTAAAGAAATCCTAGATGCATCTTATGAAGTTGTAATCGATTCCAAATAAACCTTAAATATCCTTATTAAATTCTAAAATAAACTTATCAATGCTAATAAAAATTTAAATAAATCTTGATTGAATCCTAATATATTCCAATCAAATTCTAACTAAATTCTAACTAAATTTTAAATAAATTCTAATTAAATCCTAACAAATTCTATTAAAATCCTATATAAATCTAATTGAATCTTATAAAATCTTAATCAAATCGAAAAGAAATTCTAATCAACTATGATTAATTTTAATCAATCTTAAAAAAATCTTAATCAAATTCTAATTAAATCCTAATCAAATCCTAATAAGATTCTAATTATCTTAATTAATCTTAAATCAATTCTATAATAGATTTAAATCTTGATAATTTTTTAATTAATTAATTATTTTATTTCAAATTTATTATACTTATTAATCTTTTAATTGAAAAAAAAAAATTTAAAAATTTAAAAAATTGAACTTTATAGATTAAGAAAAAAGACACATAATTTGCTTGGATGTCAGACAACCTCCTTTTTCAACCTTAATATTGCACTCCTACTGCCTATATCTCTTTATTGCACTATTAACTTACTTTAAAAATTTTATAATATTAAAATTCAAGTCAACCACTAACTCACCCAATTTCACTTCAATCCAATTTGTGAATTATTGCAAATCTTAGAAACTCTTATTGACCCTCAAACTACCAATTTCTAATATCATAACCAATTTGAATTCTAATAACTTTAAATTTGACTAATAAATTATGCTCAAATTTATGCTACAATTCTAATATGAATATATACACAAATTTATAAAATTTTACTTATAGATCTATTACAAAAATTATAATATTTTCTAAAATTTAAATACTTTTTTATTTCTCTAAAATAAAGTGATCTAAATTTGACCTTGACTTTGTATTGCTTTTACAAAGTCATTACAAACTCAAATTGCTTAAAACTAACATACATAAAATTTATCTTAAGTTTGTTTTCTAATCTTATTCTCTAATAAACCAATGAATCATATATATATATATTATTGATGCACAATTTTGTATCTTAGAGTCTAATTTCAATCTTGATTCATAATTGTTCTTTTTTGAATATCAATCTAAGATTTCTTAAGATAATTTTTGCTAAAAATTATCTTTGAATTTTACCTAAATATGTTTGTAGTATTGTTTTTGCTAATCTATCTTATTTTGTCTTATTTATAGTTCTACAAAGTAAGTAGAAGTCTTTTAAATAAAAAAAATAATATAAATATAACTATTCTATTTCTTCCTATTTTTTATCTATGATTTTAAAAAGAAAAAAAAAATGAGTCTTTAATTAAGCTCTTCTATAATATAGGTCTTTTTTTGCTCTTTCATCCAATAGCCATATTATAATATAATACCATTACTATACAAGAATTTTTAGAACTCGCCCCTTTAATAGAATTTTTTTTTAAAACATATTGATTCTTGAATCTCTTCTAATCTTTTTATTAGGACCAACCTCTATTCTAGCTGACACAATTACAATAGTTGACTAACACTTCTTAATTATTATAATATGCATTGGTGATTAAGAAATCTAAGACATCCTCTTAAATGGAGGATTAAGAATTAATGTCATCACTGTATAAGCCTTCTACCAATTAAAACTTCTTTTGCCACTACTAACACTATTTAATATCAAAATAGTCAATAAATTGGTAATACATTTTTTTGACTTATAACAAGATCTTAAAATCTTCATTTATAATATACCTGATCTCATAATATTAATGGTGGTCAAAACCAAAGATATAATGACCAACTACTAAATCTTCTTCAATTGTCCATAGCTAAAGAATGCTAAAATCATTTATAATTGGACCAATAATTAAGTCTAAATTATAGGCAATAAAACTATCTACATTATTTCTATTAACAAGTAGTTAAAATTCTATAGCTCCATCCATAAAGTATTCTTTTGTTACAATATAGTTGATGGTTTAATTGATGATAAAGAAGGTATATTATTCAATGTTGACTAGTTATATTTTATAGCCATAATTGATGTACTTATTCTTAAGACTCTATATCATATTTTCTACCAACTAAGAGATATTGAAGTCAAGGAAATTTTAATTTGTAACCAACTTGATATCTTTAAAATCACTAAATAGACACAAACAATAGACTAGATTACATGTGCTTTTAACTTGGGTACTGCTAAAGAATCTAAGAAAATATAAATTAGTGTCAAATTATCACCTATTCAATTAGCCAATACTACTAAGTTATTTTAGATATATAAGGATATTTTTGCTTAGTACTATATGGATTCTTTTGACATATCAATCAAATTGGCGGAACATCAAATTACCTTAGATCTTTCCATTCTTCCATTCTATCAAATTAAGTATCAAATAAATCCAAACTATATCAAAACTATATAAGAAGATATTGACAAGTTATTAATTATGGACATTATTAAACCAATAGATTAAGCTTTTTGGTTGTTTCATATTGTCATTGTCCTAAAAAAAACAACAAGCTTTGTATTTGTATTGATTTTTGCCAACCAAATATAACCACTAAAAAAAATCTATTATAAAATATAAAATATATTTATTCTTAGATGATTTTATTAATTACCATCAAATCAAAATATATCCTAAAATTTGGTACAAGATTGTTTTCATCACCAAATGGAATGTACTTGTATAAATTATCATGTTGTATTACGTGTCATCTTGTTTGAGAATGCATTGGGCACGTGGCTGTAGAAGATACACTTATATATTATAACTAATTAAAATCTAATAACTTTAATATAATCTTAAATAAATTCCAATTGAATTTTAATCAAATTTTAAGTAAATTTTAATAATATCTTAATTAAATTCTAATCAAATCTTAATCAAATTCTAATCAAATCCTAATCAAATTTTAATTCAAATTCTAAGGTAAATCTTAAATCAAATCTTAATTCAAAACCTTAATCAAATCCTAAATCAAATCTTAAGTCAAACTTTAGTCAAGTCTTAAATCAAATCCTAAATCAAACTTTAGTTAAATTCTAAATCAAACCTTAATCAAATCCTAAATCAAATCTTAAGTCAAATCCTAATAAAATCCTAATAAAATTATAATAAAATCCTAATATCCTAATGAATTCTAATGAAGCCTTAATCAAATTCAATAACAAATTTAAAATCACAATAATTATCAAATTAATTATTAATCTTTATTTAAAATTTGTATACTTCTTAGCATATTAATTAAAAACAAACATACAAAATTTGAAGAAAATCAAATTTATCAATTAGAAGAAAAAGCTCCTAATCCTTTCAAGTATTGACTGTCATTTTTTTTCAACCTTGATGTCAATCTTTTAGTATCTATATCTCTTTTTTGTACTATTTATATATTCTAAAATTTTACAAAAATACTACAAACTAAATTAATTATTAGCTTGAAAAAAAATCATTCTAATCTAATTAGCAAATTGTGGTTTGAGTGTACTTTGATTATGTACTTTGATTATGACTTCATCCCCATTGGTTGGTCTTTATACTCAATGGACTTTAGTAGGTTATTTGTGGCATTTTGAGGATTTGGATGATGTCAAAGAAAGTACTTAAAAAGAACAAAGTAAGGATTATAAAATTTAGATTTTGAATGACAATTTGCATACAAAAATTAGGAGATTTGGAGTTGGAATGAAGGAGATATAGCTATTTGAAGTTAAGGTACAGATTTAGGACATATTGTCACTCTTTTAAAAATACAAGGATTTTTATAGGAGCTTTTAGAGATTTAGAAATGCAATTGGAGATGAAATTTTAAGATCTACATCTTACATGGAAGAATTATTATATTTAGACTCTAAAAAAAATGGATATTAGAAGTTAAAGATAGATCCAATTCTAAAGTAGTAAATAAATTATATTGTTGATAGTGATGATTTCTACCATATCTTAAGCTTTTAAATGAGTTTTAGTCTAAATTTTTTTTTAAAAATGAATTATTATGTTACAAAACTACATACTAATTTTCATGGTGTTTGGATATTTAATTTGTGAGATATAAAGAATTTAGCACTTAGATATAAATAAATAAGGGTTTGAAGCTATTATGAGGGTTTTAGTGATATCTAAAGATTGGCAATGAATCTATAAATAAAGTTTATTGTGGTATTTTTTAAAAGTATATTAATACTTTATACAAAATTTGAGTACTTATGGATAGTCTAATTTAGAAATATGCGTTATTGAAGTTTGAGAAAAATCTCTTTTAAGGTTAATAAAGGATTTAGTGTATGTTACTACATTTTAGAGATTTTAGAGTACTTGAGGCTTGTATACTTGATATAATTGCCTTTTTTAGAGATAATTTTATATAAATTTGGAATTTTTATCTATCTTAATACTTGATTGAAAAATTAGTGATAACCAAAAATCTACTAATTTTTAAAGGCAAATTCTCTCTATCCTAACATTGTGGACAAATGGTTTTATATCTTGAGATTTGATTTCAATCCTAGTTTATAACCAGCCCTATCTAGTGTTGTATTATGTATCATCTTATTTAAAAATATACTAGGTACTTGGCTAGAGAAAGGTATACTTATATATTATAATTAACTAAAAATCTAACAATCTCATTAGAAAAAAAAGCTCCTAATCCTCTCAAGTGTTAGCCACCCTCCTTCTCCAACCTTGATGTTAATCTTTTATTATCAATATCTCTTTTTTGTACTATTTATATATTTTAAAATTTTATAATAATATTAAAAATTAAATTAACTACAAGTTTAAAAAAAAATTGTTCCAATCTAATTGGCAAATTGCTCAAAATCACAAAAATCCTTATTAACCTTAAAAATCTAATTTCTAAGATCTAAGCTAATTTAGCTTTAAAAACCTTTGATCTAACTATTGGATTAAGCTCAAATTTATAATAAAATTTCAACACAGCTATATATACAAATCTACAAAATTTCACCTATAGATCTACTATAGAACTTTCAATATGCTCAAAACTACAAATCCACTTTATTTCTCAATGTCTAGAATCATCTAAATAAAACCTTGATTTTGTATATTTTTAATAAATTTATTATAAATCCAAAAACCTTAAACTTAAAGCTTAAAGAAGCATTATTGAATCTATCCTCAATTTCTACTTTTTTATCAATAAAAAAGACCCCATCTATTGTAGGCGTATAATTTTGTACCTTAGGATCTAGTTTCAACCCTAATTCATAAATGGCCCTCCTTAGATATTAATCTAAGATTTTTTTAGATAATTTTTGTTGAAAACTATCCTTTACTTTGATCTTAAGATATCTATAATAGTATTTTTGCTAATCTATCTTATTTTGTCTTATTTATAATCCTAAAAAATAAATAAAAGTCTTTTTTTATAAAAAAAAAGTAATATTAATATTAAATATATATTTTTATTTTTATATTTTTTATATTTTCACCTATATTTTTTAAATTAATTTTATAACATAGTCTTCTATTAAGCTTCTTTATAATATACGTCTTATTTTGCTCTTTTATTTTGTAGTTGTATTACAACACGACATCAGGTATCAATCTAGGATTTTCTTAGATAATTTTTGCTGAAAACCAACTTTTATTTTGATTTTAAGATGCCTATAGTATTATTTTTTCTAATCTACTTTGTTTTGTCTTCTTTATGGTCCTATAAAGTAAATAGAAGCCTTTTTTATAAAAAGATAATATTAATTTTAAATATTATATTACCTCTCTATTTTTTTTACTTATTTTTTTTAAAGTAATTTTATAACTTAAAATAAGCATGTATCTTGTTATTGAAAAAACCTATTATATCAATTGATATAATAGGTTTTTTACTTATATTTTTTAAAGTAATTTTATAACATGTATCTTGTTATTGAACTATGAATTTTTTGATTAGTCCATAATGTAAATAGCAAAAGTTAAGGCCATTCTTTCATCCTTCTATTATAAGTTTTAACTAATGCTTTTATAATCAATAGATGACCATGTTCACTTTTTGCATTTCCTTTTGAATTATAAGTAATAGTCAATAATAATTTAACTCCACACCTTTCAAAGAAATCACAAGCTTCTCTTGCATCTAATTCTCCACAATCTACAATGATCTTTTTCACACATCTATAGCAACAAATAATATCTTTGAGCAAAAATCTACAAATTCCTTTAGCAGACTTTATTTTTAGTGCTCTTTCTTCAACTTGGTTTGATAAATCTTTGCAAACTAAGGCTAAATATCTCATTTTTCATTATCCAATAGGTATAATAATCAAATCAACAATCTATTTAAAATGAATGGCCAAAAGATATGTTAGATATAAACCATCTCAATGTCATATATTAGAATACGTTTGACAAGTTGTACACAACTTTTTAAATAAAAGCACATCTTGATATAAATTTTTCTATCAATATTGCTTTTTAAGTTTAGCAAACATAGTCCAAATTCTCCTACGTCCTACCTATAGACTATCATGAAATTTATTTAGTAATCTTTGTTAGTCTTTTTTATTGCTTGTCACTCATTATAGCATCCCAATTCTTTTTTTTGGTCTCCTCTATGAGAATCCGTTTTGAAGCAAAAATCCATATGTCTTTTTTTTAATTTGTCAAATTTTTTTTGTAGATCAATTTATTTATTTATTTAAGGTATTTAAATAATAACCAATATTCAATAATTTTTTTTTATAAAACTCTTCAAAAAATAATTTATCTTCCTTATTAAGATTTGAAACTAAGTAAAATTTTATTCTATCATCATCAATATCTTCAATCATTTTTTTTTTATTATTATATCTTCCTTGAAATGGTATATCTACTACTAAATTATCTTTCTTAATAATATGCCTAAATTCTAAATTTAATGATTTGATATAAACAATTTATCTTAACATCATAATATTTGGTATTGTATAATTAATAATCATTCTAAGCAATAGCAAGCAATTTATTTTGATTACTACCACTACACCAATTAAATAATCTTTTTCAATTTTTATAGCTAAAACAACTCCCCATTACTCTCTTTTAACTTATAAATATACATGTGGGCAAATATTCAAAACCTTAGCTCCAAATCAAATTGTAAATTTATTTCCACTTAGATCATCTTAACCTATAGTCCATCTAATAGCAATAGGACTAGTATCTATAGTGAGAATTACTTGTCTATTGTACTCATAATCAACTTTTTTAAAATTAGAGGTAATAACAATAACATCTTTAGTCTTTGCATTACTTTAGTATGTTTCTTCTTTCATTTAATTCAATAACCTTTACATAATAATTCATATAATGGATCTGTTATATGAGCATAATGAGGAATTTATATATAATAAAATATATATATATATATCCAAAAAACTATATACTTCCATTAAAGAATCACATGTCTCTTTTATTCTTCCAAATGCATCAACTTTACTTAGATTTGATTTTTTTCTATAAAATCCATATAAATGACCAACAATCAAAATCTCTTCTATTCCAAATGTAGATTTTGTTCCAGATAGTGTAAAATGAACTTCTTCAAGTCGAGTTAAAATCTTTTTACAATCTTACATATGATCAACAATATATTTGCAATATCCCTTCTTATCTAAAGTTTTATCTTTTTCTTCCTCTTTATACCTTTTTATAAAAATATTATTTAAAAAAGACATATTTTTTTCAAAAATGAAATCTCTCAACATCTTATTCATTCCATTCATCATATATGCAATTGAGTTAGTAGCACCTTGTGGAAGAATACACATTTTAAATAATCTAAGTAGTATTCTTATTGTTGTCATATTTCTACTTCTATATACAAGTTAAAATTGATCATAGCCTAAATACAAATTATCTATTGAATAAATTGTCCTTCTTGCAATGCTTTAACAAATTTATCTATTAAAGGTCCTATATTTATATTTCTAATAGTTACTATATTTACTGGCTACATATCTTAGATAAATCATAGTGATTTATTTTTCTTAGGCATTATAAATTAACAAGTAGAATATGGAGCAAAAGAAGGCTCCAAAAACTTCATTTGTATCTTTTCTTTTAATAAGTCTATCAATTTAGGCAAGTGAATCTTTGGCATTGGAATTGGTCTTAAGTTCCAAAGCACATGTAATATTGTAAAGATAACCATAGAAATTATAATATTAGGATTTATACATCCTATCTTATGAGATTTAAAAACAAACAATTTACTTCATTTTGTAAGCATCTCTTTGAAATATATAATTTCCTTCAATAATAAAGAACCATCACATTTAATTCTTAATTCTTCAAAAGTCTCTTTAGTAAATTGATGTCTAATATTCCTTAAATCTCTTAAATTCTTTTTTTATGATACTTCTTCTATTTGTTCTTTAGAATCCTCTAACAAAGGTCCCGTAGTAAGTTTCACCTTCTTATCCACTATCTTATATTTTATTTCTATAATAACTTCCAGTGCTTGAAAAGATTCAAGTATAAAATAAATTTCCTTTAAATGAATTTGTATAACCTTATGATCATCTCTTAATCCAATTGATACAATTAATTCTAAAGAATCTTCTAATCTATGAATATTTAAATGATCCTTCTAACATACATCAAATATATGAGTCTTCAATAGACAAAAACATCCAAGTCTATTATAAAATACTATAAACCTTATGTATCCTTGAAAGAAATTTTTTTCAAATCTCAATAGCTCATATCTTTCAATCAAATAGTTTAAATAGTATTAAATTTTATATAAAGTATTGACATAATTTTGACAAATATTATACCAAATTTCAACTATAGATTCAATTTAGATCTTAAAATATTGTCAAAATCCTAACTATGGCTTCAAATCTTTGTTTATTAATACTTATGTGCAAAACCTTTCATATCTCACAAATTAAATATCCAAATGCTACAAAAATTGGTATATAGCTTTTTAACATAATAATTCACGTTTTTAGAAATTTTTAGCTAAAAATTCTTCCAAAAGCTCAGGATATAGTAGATATCATCATTATTAACAAAATGGTCTATTTACTACCTTGGAATTTGATGTGCTGTCTCCAACCTCCAATATCTCTTTTATTTAAACTCTAAATATAATAATTTTTTATGTAGGATATAAATCTTAAAATCACCTTTCCAACCACACTTTTTAATCTCTAAAAATTCTTATATAACTCCTTGTATCCTCAAAAGAGTAATAATTTATCTTAAATCTATAACTTAATCTCAAATGGCTATATCTCCTTCATCCCAATTCTAAATTTTCTAATTTTTATAAGTAAATTGTTGCTTCACACCTAAACTATACAATTTTTGCTTCTTCTTCTCAAATATTTTTTCTAAAGTTGCCCAAATCCTTAAATTTAGTTATAGATAACTTACCATTAATCAATAGAAATGAAGTCGTCTATTCTTTGCCATTATTCCTTGCTTTCATCCCTCCAAATGAACCTCTTAATAACTTGGATTTCAACCTTTAGGCTCCAAATTTCTTTTCAAAGTTTTATACTAAATATCTAGATTCTATATAATTTAAACGCCATAATCAAACTAAATTAATCAAAACAAAATTTCTTAAATCAACTCTTTTAAATTATTTTACTAATCATTCTAACACATATTAAAACTTATGAATATATTTCATATTTTAATTGATTTTTATATATTATAAGTAATTATTATATGACATTGTAATATATGGTTGTTACAAAATAAGTAGATAAGATATTATATCTTGAAAAAAAAAATTATTCTATTGCAACATCACCAATCCAGATCTTGATATATGGACAAGTCTTATATAAAAAACCTTGTATATTATTAGCCATCTATATTATCCATCTATGTTTCATATCAATTGGTCATCTTTGTTTCTTATAAAGATCTTTGGATATAAAATTTATTTCTAAACCATAGTCAATTAAAGCAACAATTGGTTCTTCTATATTTTCAACTTTTACTAATATTTTTGTAGTCACTTTAATCCAATATTTTTGAGTATAATGACTAAAAGTTTCTATGTCTTTTTCATTCCAATGCTCAAAATGTACTTATTGATTATGACCTCTCTCCTCACTTATTGATTGCTTGCAACAATTATCAAATTCTTCTTTATCCTTATATATCTTTACATTAATAGTATAATTCAACCTAGCTTCACTTGTTAATTATCTTTTTTGTTTAATGCTGTCAATAATAACATCATGAAATTCTTTCTTTTCAATTCTTAGAATCTCCTTCAATGTGAAGTCAACCTTAGTATTGAGTATACATTCCTCAAGCATCTCTTTTAAATATATTGTTGCTTTAATATCAAAGAATAATTTATAAGCTATTGATTTATCTTTATCTTTTATCTCTTTTTATCATCCACTCTGATACCATAATTGATACCATAAAGTTATCATCCACTCTGATACCATAGCTGATACCATAAAGTTATCATCCACTCTGATACCATAACTTATAATTTCTTGTGCTGCAACTCTATTTGTTATCAAATAATTTTGAACCAATACTTTCATACCTTTCTTATTAAAATTGATTTAAAAAAGATCTTTAGTATCTTTTTATGCTATTTTTTCATCCTTTCAAGAAATAATTCTTTGTCACACTATGTCATTAAATTCATCACAATCTTTTTAACAATGAAAAATATCATCACACCAAATATATCTTTATATATATTTTTATTTAAAAGTAGCCTTTGGATTATT
Organism: Physcomitrellopsis africana; assembly: GCA_036785485.1. Taxonomy (NCBI): domain Eukaryota; kingdom Viridiplantae; phylum Streptophyta; class Bryopsida; order Funariales; family Funariaceae; genus Physcomitrellopsis; species Physcomitrellopsis africana. The sequence continues at coordinate 50,456 of JAWRVF010000714.1, read as the reverse complement.
TATAGAAGTTTTTTTTAAGTCTTATAAGTTTAATTTGAAGATCTTGTATTCTACATATAATTTCTTCAGCTTCCATATCTTTTTTTTTTAATATAACTATTGGAATTTAGATAATAGGCATAATTGATTATATAGTAGACACTTGAGTTTTAGATGCTTGTACTACTTGTTGAATATTAATCCTATCTTCTTCTTTTTTATTTTATAAGCAATCCCTTAACATCTTTAACATCTTTCCATTTTATTATTAATCTTTCATCTTTTTCTTTGTTTGTAAAAAGAACCTCTAATTTTTCTTATAATTCTCCATCAGTAGCTTGAAGAAATAATTCAACCTTGTTTAGCTCTAATGTTAATTTTTCTACTTTTGACAATTAAGAATATTATCTTTCAAATTCTTTTAATAGCTCTATAGCTTATAAATTCTTGTTAGGCTGCTCAACCCATTCTAAGAATAACTTCTTAGTAATCCAATCAATATCTTCTAAGAAATATTCATCCTTTAATGCATGTAAAAATATCTTCCATGAATTTTCAAAATGCTCCATAATTGATTTTATATGTCTTCTTATTTCTAATATTGTCAAAAGTTCAAATAATTCAATTATTATTTTTTTAAAAATATAATTTAATTCTATTTTTTGAATATAATTTTTCAAATATTTTAAAATATCTTTTCTATCAAATTGGTCAATCTTATTAACCATTGCTTGCAATGATTTGGTTGCCAAAGTCTCTTTGTAATTATTGAATTGTTGTTGCATAGATAATATAAATGCTTAAAACATACTTGTAATATTTAGATCTATATATATATCTTGTCCTCTAGTAGAAAATCTATTAGAAGCTCTACTTGAATAAATACTTGAAGCTCCCATTGAAGTTCCAACTTCAACCTTCTTGCCTTCTTTTTCTATCAAATCCAAATAAAAATGAATAAAATCCAATACCTCTTATTTCAAAATTTTATGTCGGATTCACTACTTATATCATATTATGTGTCATCTTATTTGAGAATATACCAAGTACTTAGCTATAAAAAATACACTTATATATTATAACTAACCAAAAATCTAACAATCTTAATATAATCTTAAATAAATTCTAATTGAATTTTAACCAAATTTAAAGTAAATCCTCACAAAATTTAAATCAAATATTAATCAAATTTGAATTAAATCCTAATCAAATCCTAATACAATTATAAGTCAAATCCTAAGTCAAATCCTAAATCAAATCCTAATAAAATCCTAATATTCTAATAAAATCCTAATAAAAACTTAATATTATAATAAATCCTAATTAGGCCCTAATCAAATTTAATAGAAAATTTAAAATATCAAATTAATCATTGATCTTCATTTAAAATTTGAAAAATTTTAGTATACTAGTTCAAAATAAGCATATAAAAGTTGAAGAATCAAATTTACCAATTAGGAGAAAAAATTCTTAATCCTCTTGGATAATAGCCACCTTCTTTTTCTAACCTTGATGTCAATCTTCTAATATCAATATCTCTTTTTTGTACTATTTATATATTCTAAAATTTTATGAAAATACAAAAAACTAAATCAACTATGAGCTTGAAAAAGAATCATTCCAATTTAATTGGCAAATTGCTCAAAATCATAAAATCCTTTATTGACTTTCAAAATTCAATTTTTGAGATCTTAGCTAACTTAAACTCCAATGACCTTTGATTTAACTATTGAATTAAGTTCAAATTTATAACAAACATTTAACACAATTATATTCATAAATCTATAAATTTTTATCTATAGATCTGCTACTAAATTTTTAATATGCTCAATAATACAAATCTACTTTATTTTTCAATATTTATAGTCATCCAAATAGAATCTAACTTTGAATAGCTCTTACAAAGTCATTACAAATCCAAAATCCTTGAAACAAGTGCTCAAAAAAGTCCTATTGAGTCTGCTCTCAAATTCTACTTTTTGATCAATAAAAGAAGATTCCATCTACTATAGACATACAATTTTGTACCTTGGAGTCTATTTTTAATCTTGGTGCATAATCAGTCCTCCTTGGATATCAATCTAGGATTTTTTTAAATAATTTTTGCTAGAAATTATCTTTTATTTTAATCTTAAGATGCTTACAATAGTATTTTTGCTAATCTATCTTATTTTGTATTTTTTATGGTCCTATAAAGTAAATAGAAGCCTTTTTTAATTAAAAAAAATAATATTAATATTAAATATTTTTATTACCTCACTATTTTTTTATTTTTTTTTAATTTATATTTTTTAAAGTAATTTTGTAATTTAATCTTCAATTAACCTTTTTTATAATATATGTCTTTTTTTATTCTTTCATCCTATAGCCATATTATAATACGACACTGCCTTGATACAAAAAACAACACCTTTTGTATGCATGCTAGAATACAACCACACCTTTAACCTTATCAAGTAGAAGTATTTAAATGCTTCAATTCTACTTTCGGTAGATTGGACTTTAGAATTCTATGTCCATATCTATGTATCCAACATAGCTTTAGAAACAATGCTAGTACAAAATCCAACAAGAAATGACAATGAGTCCATAATTTAAGTCTTTTAATTACTTTGCATGGCAAAATAAAATTACACAACCATCAGCCAAGAAGCCTTAGCCATGGTATATTCCATCTAAAAGTTTTGCTACTACTAACTTGGTAATCACTTCATTTTTTATGTGGATCACATGACCCTCATTTACTTGATTAATAAAATCAAAATATCGAGCTAGATTACTTATTGACTCCTCTTATTTTTAAAATTTTATTTTTTGATCATTTATAAACTTTAAAAAATCTATGGTATGGTTAATATATTATTTAGAAATCTAACCAACAAACCTTCTTTTAAAAAAATAAACAACAACCTTCTTCATACCAATTTTTTCTTGTTAATATCAAATTGACTCCATTTAATTTACTCTTATCTAAAAACATGTTTCTTTCTATTATTTATTTTTCTTCAAGAACAAAAATGAACAATTTACAAGCCTATTTATTATATTCTAATTGAAAAGACTTTATATTGTCACAATAAAGACCATATCCTATACTAGGTCATTTTAAACACATCTTGGCAGCTATTGCTGATTGTTCTTTATATCAATATTAGAAATAGTCATTTTTAGTCAATATTATTTTTTAAAAGATATTTAATATTGATTATTTGTAGCCCACCATTCACTAGGATATTTGCTATTTCTATTATAGTTGTAACAAATGCCAATACATTAAATAGTTGACCAATGCCATCACCAAAAAATTACTCACTACCTTGCCAATTGAACCTTTTATAAAATAGGGTCTTGGTTATGTTAATTTTTTTATAAAAAATCATATACATTGGTTGCTATTTTATTATTGTTGCTACCAACTATGCTACAAAATGAGTTGAAGTTAAGGCTCTTAAAATCAATATGGCCAATATCATAGCCCAATTCTTATATGACTACATCCTTGCTTACTTTAAATACTTCTTTTACCTTGTCAACAATCAAGGCTTTTATTTCATCAATCAAGTGATTTAGACCTTTATCAATTAATTTTTAATTTGCTATATGACATTTATATCCTATTACTCTCAAAAAAATGGACATGCTAAATCTACTAATAGGATCTTAATTGCTATTATATAAAAATTAGTAAAAAGATAGATTACAATTTAGGATTAATATCTATTTACAACCTTATTTGCTTATAGAATTATTTTTAAAATCCTAACCAACCACATTCTATTTGAATTGGCATATAAGTTCATATCTTTCATGCCAACAAAATACATATTGTTATCCACTACATCTATCTCTAACTAAGTTGACACATCCTAAAAGGTCTTAGTTGTTCAACTAGTCAACCTCAAAAAATTGGACAAAATCTAACTTGGAGTATAAATCCAATCTAAAATATGTTTGTAGAATCAATCTTGTATTATAACATGGTTATAGAATAAAGAAGCAAAAGAAGACAAATATTATAGATGAGCTTAATTGAAGATTTAATAACAAAATTATTTTAAAAAATATAGATAAAAATTAGAAAGATAATAAAAATATTTAATTTTAATACTATCTTTTATTAAAAAGACTTTTACTTGCTTTATAAGGCCATAAACAAGACAAAATAAGATAAATTAGCAAAAATAATATTATATATTTTTAAATATAAAATAAAATAAAATAATAGTTTCTAACAAAAATTACTTAAAAAAACCTTAGATTGATATTTAAAAAAGGCTAATTATGAATCAAGGTTGAAACTAGACTCCAAGGCACAAAACTATGTGCCTATAGTAGAGAGAAGGTTCTTTTATTGATCCAATAGTAAGATTGGATAACAAACTTGATAGAATTTTTTTGAGTGTTGGTTTCAAGATTTTTTAAATTTGTAATAACTTTGTAAAAGCTATGCAAAGTTAGGATTTTATTTGGATGACTTTGATTGTTGAAAAATAAAATAAGTTCATATTTTGGAGAATTTTGTGAATTTTATAGTAAATTTATAAGTAAAAATTTGTGGATTTGTAAATATGATTTTTTAAAATGTGTATTATATATTATAACTTAATCAAAAAAATTGATCAAAGGTTATTAGATTTTAAGTGGACTAGGATTTAAGAAATTAGATTTTAAAAATTAGTGAAGATTTTTGTGATTTTGAGCAATCTGCCAATTAGATTGGAATGTTTCTTTTTTGAATTGGTAGTTAACTTAATTTTTAATATTTTTGTAGAATTTTAGAACATATGAATAGTGTAAAATGGAGCTGTTGATACTGGAAGATTGATATCAAGAATAAAGAAGGAAGACATCTAATATCCAAGCATATTAAGAGTTTTTTCTTTCAATCTGTAATTTCAAATCCTTTCAAGTTTTATATGCTTATTTTCAACTAGTAAATTAAAAAATATAAAATTTTTAAATGAAGATCAATAGTTAATTTAATAATTATTAAAGTTATAAATTTACTATTGGATTTGATTAAAAAAAATTTAAGATTTAATTAGAATTTTATTAGAATTATCTTAGAATTTTATTAAGATTTGATTAGGATTTATTTAAGATATTATAATTTTATTAGGATTTGGCTTAGGATTTGATTAATATTTGATTAGGATTTTGTTGGGATTTTATTAGAATTTGATTAAGATTTGATTAAAATTTGATTAGAATTTGATTAGAATTTGACTAGGATTTTATTAGGATTTGTTTAAGATTTGAATAGGATTTGACTAAGATTTGATTAGGATTTATTTAAGATATTTTTAAGATTTTATTAAGATTAAATAGGATTTGATTTAGGTTTGAATAGGATTTGATTAAGATTTTATTAGAATTTATTTAAGATATTTTTAAGATTTCATTAAGATTGAATAGGATTTGATTAGGATTTATTTAAGATATCTTTAGAATTTTATTAAGATTGGATAGGATTTTATTAGGATTTATTTAAGATATCTTTAGAATTTTATTAAGATTGGATAGGATTTTATTACGATTTATTTAAGATATTTTAAAGATTTTATTAAGTTTGATTATGATTTTTTAAAAATTTCTTTATGATTTTTTAAAATTTTCTTTAGAATTTCTTTAATATTTTTTTATAATTTTTTAAAGATTCTTCATAATTTATTTAAATTTTTTAAAGATTTCTTTAAGATTATTTTAGGATTTAATTAGGATTGTTAAAGATTTAATTGAAATTTATTAGAATTATTTATTAAAATTATTAAAAATTTAATTGGACTTTATTAGAATTATTAATTAGAATTGTTAGGTTCTTAATTAATTAAAAAATATAAGTTTATCTTCCATAGCCAAGTACTTGGTATATTCTCAAATAAGACAATACATAATACAATATTAGTTTGAAATATGTTTAAGTAATTAATCCAACTAATTCTCTCAATCTGATTCTATAATCTACTATATTTTAGGCGATTATGTGTTATGGTTTTTAAAAGATGCCTAGGTACCTAGTTCCATGACGACAAGTTCTAGAACAAATGGTTAGGCTCTTTTTATATTTAATATATTTTGTCTAATAATATTGTATTATTAGTCATCCTTGAATATTTTGATTTTAATCCTATTATTTTCAATATAAATAAATTCAAATTCTACTAATTCTTAGATATTTCAATCAATACATTGCTGTCAATTAAAGACTTGATTATTGTCAAAATATCAATTTTTTAGTTACAACTTAATAAACATGTTATACTACCTTTATATACATTCTATCAATGAATATTATAATTTTTGGTCCTACTTCAATTACCATCTAATACTACTATATCAATCCAAAAACTTTGACCTTCTTCATTATTATTGATCACATTCTTCAAATACCATTCTTATTCCAATATTTTTATTCTATTTCTATTCTTTCTCTCCTCTTACCTTTTTATCACTTATGATTTCCATTGTATCATGTTAATTGATTTTATATCCTCTATTGCCTATTGATTCAAACACTATATATCTATAACATCACATCTCCTTTTAGCTTTGAATTTCACAAGAAAAAATAGAGTCAAAGTTAATTAAAGGCAAAAGAAGTCAAAGATGTATTGTATGGTATTTGCCACATATTCAAGCTATATTTTGCAAGTCAAAAGAAGTCAAAGATGTGTTATATGGTATTTGCTACATTGTCAAGCTATCTTTTATAAGTCAAAAGATTCATTAATCTTTATAACCAGCAATACTAATAAATATCTTCTATCATAAACCAAACTTGAAGTTCAATGTCTTAGTTGCAAAAATATCCTTCAAAAATTGCTTCAAAGAATCTTTAATGGTCAAATTTTACTTTGATGATAATTGCTACAAAGTGGCAATTAAATATTCTTTAGTATCTTTTTGATTCAATCTATTCTTCATCTTGAGATTGATAGGATAAAATATCTAATTAAAATAGTCTAATTGCCATGGTATTGTCTTTTTGACTATCCATATCTAACTATATAAGCTAAATCAAAGATATGTTACAATCTTAAGATGGAATGGAACTACTTCTAGGTTTGTTAGTTTATATGTACATGAGGGTTGAGCTTTAAAACTTTTGGAATTGCTTCTACCCTTCCTACAAAAAAATTACAAAGACTAAAATGTACCATATTTGAATATGTCAGGTGGGAGTATTACCTAACACATGTTATTATTTTAGGTCTAGAAGAATATTGTCAATGAAATTCTTGTATCTTTTACAATGCATTGATTAAATTTGAAGCTGGCTCCCATATATACTTATTAATGTTAAAACTATGCCAATGTATAAAATATTCTAGATATTCTTGCCTTAGCCATAAATCAAATACTTCTTCTATCTTAAATTCTTTATACCTATATACTTCAAAATAAGGTAGTGGCAATTATATTATTTTAAATATATTTAATTTTTTATAAGATTCTAAAGAAGAGGTGTGAAAAATATAATGTATCTTTATAGATGTTGGTGATTCCAATCAATAAGCAATAGATATAATTTATTCTTAAATAGACAATGGTCCTAAGTTTCAATAGTCCAATGCTTGAATAATCTTTATATTATGTCAAAGCAACCATATTTTATTGCCAACTTGATATAGAGGTTGTTCTTTACTTTGCATATTAATTGACTTTTTAAAACGTACTTGAGCTTCTTCCACTTAAAGTTTCAAGGCAATTTAAATATCATCTATTTAGCTTACAAAGTTATCTACCACTGGATTTTTGAATGTATCAATAAATAATATGTCTAATTTTGAATGGCAACCATGATTGGAATAAAATAGAGTTTATTGAGTAGATATATGAACCGTATTATTATAGGCAAATTTTGCTAGAGACAAGTAATATGTCCAATCATCTTATTGGTAATTGATAGTATACCTTAAATATTATTCTAGGATTTGATTTACTTGCTTCCTTTGGCCATTAATTTGTAGATAAAACATTGAAAAAAGCTTAATATCTATTTTAAAAATCTCAAAAAGTGACTTCTAAAACTTAGACACAAACTATAATCCTTAATCTAATATAATATCATCTAGCAATCCATGATATTGATAGACATTATCAATGGTGAATTTGATTGTTTCTTCACTAGTAATGGTCATTTGCAAAGAATAAAATATATTATTTTAATAAATTGGTTGACAATTATATATATATGGTATCAAAGAAATTTGAAGGTGGGAGATTTGTGATGAAGTCTATAATGATAGAAGACTATAGTTGCTTCAAAATTAGTAGTGGTTGAAGAAGTCCCTATAGACAATATTGAAGATTCTTTGATTTAGAATATATGTTGCAGGAAAAGACAAACTCTTTGACAACTTTTTACATTTGAAGTAATAAAAAATCTCTAAAAATAAGTTCTAATGTCTTATTGAATCTAAAATATTCTACAATTAAAAAGTCATGATGCATTTAGAAAATACAAAGACGTAATGGCTCTTCTAGGATATACAAATATTCATTAAAGTAGAAAAGACCGTCTTTAAATTTGAAATTACTTGAATCATTGTAGATATTGTTGGAATAATGTTTAACACAAAAAACAAAAGGGTCCATAGTTAAGGTTGCACAAATGTTATCGTATAGTAATATGACCATTAGGTGAAAGAAGAAAGGAGTGGTTATATTATAAAAAAGCTCAAATGAGAATATTTAAAAAAATTATCTTAGAAAAATAAATAATAGAGAAGGAGGTAGAAAAAAAATCAAAAGGTATTAATATTGCCTTTTGTAGAAGTGACTTCTAATTGCTTTGTATGGCCATAAATAAGACAAAACAAAGTAGATTAAAAGAATAAATAATATAGGCATCTTTAGAAAGAAATAAAAAATAGGTTTCAAAAAAATTTATCACAAAAATCTCAAAATAGATACTTGGAGAGGATTAGTTATGAGCTAGGGTCGGAATCAGATCCCGAGGCACAAAACCGCATGCCTACAATGGATCAAAAGTTTTTTGGCAAATCAAAGATAAAGGTAAGAAAGAAAACTTGAGATATTTTGCATAAGATTTGATTTGGAGTGATTTGGATCAAAACTGACTTTGTAAGAGCTTTGCAAAGTCAAGGTTGTTTTGGGTGGTTTTGGATTTTGTGAAATAAAATAGGATTTATGCTTTGGGCAATTACAAAAGTTTTATAGCAGATCTATAATTAAATTTTTATAGATTGGTTGGTATTATTGTTATCAACTTGTGCTATAATTTTGAGCTTAATCTAATAATATAATTATAAGTACTTGAGGTCTAAGTGGGTTAAGGTCTTTGGAATTGGGTTAAGATCTGGAGAATTGGGTTTTGAAGGTTAATTAGAGTTTTGCAGATTTTGAGCAATTTGCTAATTAGATTTGAGTGAAATTTGTGTCTACACATAGAAGACTTCATTTTCTACACATGTATGAAATTTGAAAGCAATTAAATAGTAAAAACAGGAGGTTGAAGTGTTAGATTATTGGCATTAAGATTGGAAAAGGATGCCAGCCAACACCCAAGCAAATTTATAGATTTTTCTTATTTTTGGTAAGTTTGATCTTCTTGAAACTTGATGTATTTGTTGTCAACTTAGTTATTAAGGTATATATAAATTTTCAATGAAGATCAATGGTTTATTTGGTAGTTATTGAGGTTCTAAAATTGCCTTCGGAATTGGTTAGGGTTTGGTTAGGATTTAGGGTTTGGATTTAGGATTTAGTGTTTGAATATGGTTTCATTAGGATTTTATTAGGATTTCATTAGGATTTAAGATTTGAATTTAGGATTTAATATTTGATTAGGATTTTATTAAGGTTTCATTAGGATTTAGGATTTAATATTTGATTAGGATTTTATTAAGGTTTCATTAGGATTTAAGATTTTGTGTTTGATTAGGATTTTATTAGGATTTAGGATTTAATATTTGATTAGAATTTTATTAGGATTTTATTAGGATTTAGGGTTTAATATTTGATTAGAATTTGATTAGGGTTTAGGATTTGACTAAGATTTGACTTATGATTTAACCAAGGTTTGACTTAGGATTTGACCAGGATTTGATCATGATTTGATTTAGGATTTAACCAAGGTTTGATTTAGGATTTGACCAAGATTTTAAGATTTCTATTTCTAGTATTTTCTAAAATTATTATTTTATATGTTATTTTTTTATGATTAATGTATGATTCATTTATTTTTATTTTTATAATTTCTTTAAGATTGGGTCAAAGGTTGATTAATATTATTAAGGTTTAATGGAAGTTATTTAGGATTCTATTAAAGTTGTTAGAATCTTATTGTTATGTATTTTCTTTTTATCTTCTATAGCCAAGTGTCTGGAGCATTCTCAAATAAGACTTCACGTATTACGATAATGTGATCAAAAAACAAAGAATCTATTAAAATTATTATAATAATTGTTTTTATACAAAAAAATTTAGGTTTCAAGAATATTATCTATTGCTAGTTGTATGTTATCTTTTCTTCAATATTTGATAATTTTCATTACTTTTTGGATCAATATGTGATATTAAAATTAAAATAGAATAGAAATATGCTCCAATAAGCTTAATAATGATTTAAAACACAAGCCAATACAAAATATTTAAAGTTCTTATGATCTGTATATATAATTATTAAATATGATATAATATTTATAAGACAAGGCAAACATGTTGTTCATACTTTTTTTAAATCTTAGAATAAATCAAGATATCATTCAAATAGCATATAATAAAATCATTAAGGTATTTGTGAAATATATTATTCATCAAATATTAAAAAAATAGCTAGAATATTTGCAATGCCAAAAGGCATGACATTGTATTCAAACTGTCCATATCTTGTATAAAAAGCACTCTTTTATTTATCCTCTTTTTTTATGCATACTAGATTATAAGGCTCCACAAAGATTAATTTTAATATAGATCTTAGTTTGATCCAATCGGTCAAAGATCTCAAATATCAATAGTAAAGAATAACAATTTTTTATTGTCACTTTATTGAGACCATAATAATTGATATAGGTTTGTAGAGATCCATCTTTTTTCTCTATAAAGAATATAGATGCACTAATAGAACATTTTGAATGCCAAATAAAGTTCTTTATTAAATTTTTATTAATATATTCTTTTAATATTATAAACTTATTTTGTGATAAGTTATAAATTGGACCAAAAAGTAGTTATATGCTATCTTAAAAACCAATAGTATAATAATATTCTGACGAAATGCTCACATTTTTTTCAAACATATCTTAAATTTTTTTGTATTCTTTTAGAAGGGTTGTTAGTGTACTCACTACTTTAGATATTAGAGTTGTATAAATAACAAAAGAAGTAATTTTCTTGATTACTCTCATAAAAATTCTAACTCTAATAAAGAGAGGCTTTATGGTTTTAGATCTATAAGATATATGGTATTTTTTTATAAGGCTTAGTAATAAAAAATTGAAATATTCCAAAGAATTTTATTTTACAAAATATCTAATTTATATAATAATTTTATTTTTAAGCTAAGAAAGTCTTAAAATAATAGAATTAGATAAAAATCTATTGATATTAAATACAACCTAACTACTATGATTTTTTGATGTTACTTCTAATAGATTGGTTTTATGAATAACATCTATAGAGGATAAGTGCCAATCATTTATAATCTTTATATGAATAGCCTCAGATTTCTTGACCATAGAAATTTTATAGATTCTTAAAAATTCTAAGTCAATAAAAGAAGTAGAGGCTCTTAAATATAGTAAAGAAAGTTTTTGAATTTTTGGACATTCAAATATATTAGTATAATAAAATAATAAGAAAAATTAAATAATAATATAAGACCTTTTTTATTTGTAAAATAAAAAAATTTAGCCGCACGGTTCCTATTGTAGATGGCTTTGTAAATTAAGTATAATAAATCATATTTAATTTATAAAGCCACAAAACTTTGAATAAGTTCTTTCAAACTTCTTTGAGAGGCTAATTCTTGATTCTTTTACTATTGACATTGAATTGCTATCTTAAATACATACATCTTCTAGCAAAATAAACCTTGGTGATAGAATTCATAAGATGACTTGTGATAGTGACTAAGGTGGTTTTGCTCTTTGACTATTATGTATGGTGATATAAATTTCTTTATTTTGCTTAGATAACGTTTTTGCCTTGACTCTCAATATTTCAAGAGTATTTATAATTGAATCTAATTTGGCTTTTTTTGAATCCACCATATTGAATCCTTCACTTCTTGCCATAGAAATGAAATAGGAAGAAACAAATATAAAAAATTAAGAACAATACTGATATAAAAAAAGATAATCTACAACCTCTAGAGCTTTATAGTACTTCCAAGAAGAGGGATAATGTGTTCTTTATTCAAAAAGACCAAGCTTTAATATTATGATATATATATATATATATATATATATATATATATTAGGAATTAGAAAGCTATATATATATATATATATATATATATTAAGAATTGAAGAGCTTCCAAGTAGTTATTTGTAGAAGACTTTGACTTCAAAAATTATATATATATTTTTCAAATATATATAAGATCTTTTTTAATAATGATTATTTTTATATTAAATTAATTCCAAAAAACTATATAAAATATTTTAAGAGTTTTTAAATCAATTCATTTATATTATTGTTTTGAAATAATAAGATTGATTTTTTTTTAATCTAATAGTCATTTCTTCATGCTTCTTTTTTATCCAATGTATTATAAACTTAAATTAATGCTTAATATATGCATCCCACATTCATATGACTTATTAGTGATATAATATTTTTTATTAAATCTATTATTTAAAAAATATTTTTAAATTATAAATATATATAAAATATTTTTAGTTTAATAAATTTATCATTTTTATCAAAAATTCCAATAAAATACAACAATTAATCTTTGTGTATAATTTTTAGATATTTTTTATCAAATATATATATATTTTTTATTTTAAGTTAATTTTTATTCTATTTTTGAACTATAAATCTTGATATGCTATCAAAATTTGGATTGTTGAAGAAATGCATTAAAAATATCTTTATATGAATGTTTTATAACTATTCAAAGAAGTTGACAAAAATCTCTATAAAAGAATAATTTGATTCTATCAAATAATTTATTATTATTTTAAATGATTTGAATAGTTGTATTCAAAATTTCAATACAATAAGAATGTTATATAGGTGTTTTATTTTAAATAATAAAATATTTTTTAATATTTTTATAAAAAAAACTATTCTTAGCCATTATTCAAAATTAATCTTTACAAATATTTAAAAGAATCTTAAAAATCAAATGCATCTCCATCCTCTAAAAAAAAATTAGATAGTAATGTTTAATAAAGTAATTTATATAATAATATTTTCTTCATTTCTAATTTTTATAGCTATTGTATTATACAAGAACATATTCTTCCTTTTAAATTGGCCTTTTAAGAATATATATATATATATATATATATATATATATATATATATATATATATATATAATTTATCACCAAAAAAATTAATCATTTAAAAATAATTTATTATTCATATTTTAAATTTGGAAAGAATTCTTCTATAATTTTTTTAATTCTTTGAAATTATATTTTATTTGATTTATAGTTAATTAATTATTATTATTTCTTTTCTAATGTAGTAATAGTAAAAAGATTCTAAATATCTTGTTTGATTCATATAGAACCTCATCAAGAAAGAAAGATTTTATCATTTATCTAAATCATAGTAGGTTCTCCAATTATGTGTTTTAATAATAAACAATATTATAGATTATTATAAGAAGATTTTTTTAAAATTCTTTTTATAGCCAACATCCAATTAAAAAAAATGATTTAAAAACCTAAGTTATCCATTCAACTTTTCAATCATATGCATCTTTGATGATAATTTTACTTTAGTAGACATCAACATGCAATTGATTATAATTTTTATTCAAATATTTTTTTATACACCACCTTACAATTATATTATGTATTTTTTTTATTCTATTACTAGAAAAATGCTTAAAAATATATATTTGGTTGTGAGAAGCTTATAACTTCTTTTATTAGTCTCTTTATTATAATAAATATTGATACAAACATCATTTATTAATTTTCTTATTTTCTATTTTCAATCAAAATTTTATGTGTTGGAAAATAAAATATATAAAATTCATAATATTCTCTCAAATATTTTTAAATTTCTTATACTATTTAAGCTAACAAATTACTATTGTGTACCATCTATTGTGTATTCATATGCAAATTTACTATTATACATATATCTAATCATAATATGCCTCTAATTTTTCTTTTACTAACAATGATTCAATATGATATCAATGTTCATTGAATATTTTAAAACAATAAAAGCCAAGGCATTGAAAATATAACATTATCTAATTTAATTCTTAATAGTGCAAATGAATTTATTACATTATATTATTTATATATTTTTAAAAATTCATAACTTTTTTCATCTTATTTAAAAAAGCTATTAAATTAAAAATAGTAGTTACTAAGAAAGTAAAAGTTTAAGATTTATATATAAACAATATGTACCAAATCTAAGACATAACTTTTCTAATGTTGTGATTTGCTCTTCCATCCAAGAGAACATTCTAAAATATGTATATTATGTATCTATCTTTGTAAGATTACCTTGTTCTATCATTTTTTTTTAAATCTTCTCTTGTGCATCTTATTCTTATTAGGCTATTTTTCTAATATTATATTATTTGATGTCTTTATTTTTACTTTATATAATTTAATACAAGATATTTTTTATTTGAATCTATAAAAATATTTAAAATAAATATTTATTTTTTATTTATCTTATCAATTTATCAATATCTAAAAGAATGACATATTTGCTTAAACAAAGTTATATATGAGCTTTAAAAATTCATAATTCTAAAAGTAGTTACAAAAAAATTATAGAAAAAAGATAAGCTATGACTTTGATGTTTAAGATTCTATGATAATAAATATAATCATAACAACCATAAATTTTAACAACTAGGAATCTCCTTCAATTCTAGAGTATATACATCTAAAAAATTCTCTATTATTTAGATTTTTTTATAATTTATTTGTAATTTATAATATTTTTATTAAATTTTAAATAAAATAATAACTTTATTTCTAATTTTAACTTTAAATTATGCACTTTTAAAAATTATTAACTAAAAATTATGCCAGCATTTATTTCCTAAAATGTCTTTCCAAAATTTGAAATTGATTTTGTTTTATTGTCAAGACAACCTAACCCTGCCGGCGGCAGCCTGCAGCCATTGCTCATCGGGTAGGGCCCAGCCCCTGCCCGTCGAGGCCTACCCAGGCGGGAGGGGCAGGCCGTGGAGGGTCAGGGCAGGGGCAGCTTAGCACAGGCAAAGGGCAGCTGGGGCAGGGACCATGCTTCCGTTTGGGCAGGGGCAAGATCCCAGCTTAGGACCCAACATGTTCATCCACCGACAGAACTACCGACATCTGTTGGTGACACTGTCGGTGGTGCTTTGTCATGAAGTGTCGGCACAGACCGTCTCGGCCAGGAGTCGGTTAGTGGGACTGGATCTCCCGGTGGAAGTAAGTAAGTCGTTCCGTCCATGAAATTAGGGTCTGCGTTTTGGATAAGCGCATGCCGCTCATTGCGCTTCTGCTGTGTTGTTTGCTGTCCCAGGATTGAAGCGTGCAAGCAGCGATCGGTGATTGTCAGCCTGCAGGTACCACACATTTGTCGATTTCACTTGCGCCAGAGAAGAACGCCTCTGCAAGCTCGGCGCAACCGCAATTGTTGCATTGGTAGGATTGTGTGCATGGATATTCATCGTGAGAGGAAGAGGAGGCGTTAAATTAACAGCATGTCAAACAAGCCCGGGTCGCCTGCTTTGGCAGGCAGACCTGGTTCTCCACAATGTGAGTTAATTACGTGTTAAATGTACTTGGGTTTAAGCTTATCAATTTGAGTTTTCTGTTACCTGTGCGACGATTCCCATGTGGAGTTTTACATTGATTTGTTATGTTCGTACTCAGTCGAAATCGAGTGGTCTGACGAGAAAGACATACGAATTAGCCCTGATCCGTGCAATTCGTATGCACAATGTTGACGACATGGAAGTGAGACATTTTTTTAAATTTTTCTTACTTTTTATTTTAAAAGTGCGTTTGTAATGACATCTCAGTGAAAAAACCAAGCATGGAGAAGATAAAAGCGCGGATGGTGGAGTGCCGTCGCAGTTTCAAGCTCAATTTCAGGTCTATTCTCAGTCTGAACTCAAGATTCTGCTGATTTTTGCATGTTGAGTCAACTGTTCTTCCAGTTTTTTAAATGCCTTGAATCTTCGAACCTACCAACCTATTCATGCTTGTCCATATTCAAGCACCAGATACTGCTAATCTAGGGCTTCAACTCTGAATCACACAATTTGGTTGTGTTTCAATTGTGTACAATACCTGTGGTCAGTCTGTGTATCAAAATGCCGTCGTTTAAGTCTTGATCCAATGTGCACATTGCAGTAACATGAATATGTGGGAAATTCCAATCAAATTCGCTCACATGGCCAAGTACATTGGTATTACACTTATAAACGAGATCAATCTTACCAAGTACGTCCTCAACCTCATACATTTGCCTTAAATCTCTTCAATCCCTCTTTGATTGTACGCTCATTTATGTATTGGTGGATAAACCACGAAATGGTGATGGTGGATTATTGCTGTTATTGGTTATGATCTAGTTTAAAGCTTAGCTCTGAAGATGGAATCGACTACCGCTGGTTGTCTATCTCTATTATCTCTTTTTAAATGCCCAGGCCGTCTGAACCTCAGAAATATAAGATGGACTGCTACTGATCTGATTTACGTGTGCATTCTACATTCTGAATTATTGATGAATTTGCAGAAATCTTTTCCAAGTATTACCCTTAGACATGGCGGAGACGAAACACATGAGAGTTTTGATCTTGAAGAACAATCGCTTCGCGGAAATTCCTCGCATTGCCTTTACATTTAATAAACTACAGGTGATTCTTTTATTGTGACATTTTAATGACATGTTTGAGACTTTTCTAAAGTGAAAGAACCATCAGTCCTGACCGTGCAAGTTTTGAACGCAGCTTTCGCTCCATTATCATTGACGTTTACAACCTTAATTATGAACGTAATTTATGTAGTCATTCTTTTATTCATTGTTTTGAAATTTTTTTGCAAATGGTAGGTTCTGGACGCATCAGATAATTTCATCAAAGATATTGACATGACGCTGAGTTCTTTATCAAACATTAGAGAAATCGATTTTACGAACAATCTTCTTGTTGGATCATTACCGTGCTTTTGGTCTAATATGCCATTTCTTATCAACATCAATATTTGTAAGTGCTGCCACTAATGATGTCGTAGTGAATGATATCATAGGTACGTAATTATTTGCTGCTATGCGTTAGAAGTTTCAGTATCGTAACCAAAGGTATGATTTTAAATTTGTAGTTTCACCAATCTTTGTCTTGAGCAGCAAAAAACAAGTTAACTGCGATTCCAGCTTCAATTGAATTGGCAAAATCTCTTATGAAGCTGAATGTTAGTGAGAACGACCTAACGAGTTTGCCAGCATCACTTGGAAATTTGAGCGAGTTGGTGGAACTGGACGTTCACATGAACCGGATGACAGCTTTGCCGTCAACCTTGGGACACCTCAAGAACATGCAGCGTTTGGACTGCATGGATAATCCATTGACCGAGCCTGGCTTGCAGCTCTACCTACAGGTTGGTTATTGTGATCAAGATGTAGTGATTGTATTATGATCCTGAGTTGACTGATTATGTACGTTGAATTATGTTATTATGGACTCAGTTTAATGTTGCTTTTGCACTCCCCCATCCCCCCTCTCCTTGCTATTGAAGCAGGGTTTCTTTTCATACATGGGGTACCTTCGAACGCAATTTCAAGAAGAGCAACTTGAGTTCAAAGCTAAAGAGAGACCTGGCGCTCAATCTGTTGGTACTGGGAAGATCGCTTATATTGTTTTGCTAGTTGAAAATTTGACTTCTCCGGTACGAACATAATACGTGTGGTCTTATACATAACTTTTTCATTCATCAGGTTCATACAAGCGATACTACACAAAAAGTGAGCTCAATAACTGGCCAGTAGCAAGGACAGGACATTCTGTCACTCAAGCCCTTAATGTCACTTACATGTTTGGAGGATTCATCAACAAATATGGGAGGGTAATGCATTAGTTTGGTGTCATGTCTTGGACACATCTAAGCTGCTTAACCACTTTATAGTAATGCTCGTGATTTGACGTTGAAAAGAGAAGCAGCGTATTTGCTAGCAGATGATATGTGCTTGATTACTGACTGGATGTATGTGTGGATTGGTAGGTTGATGAGCTGTATGGTATCAATTATTTAACTCTGACATGGGGACGACCTGTGACTAACGGAGACCCACCATCTTGTCGCGATGGGCATGCAGCTGCTTTTGATGGTACACATCGGTAATAGCAAAAATGTATAATGAATATCTCAATCACGGCCGTTCTACGTTATGAAATATTTCGTTATTGAATTTGATTCTGTGCATTTTTTAGGAGTTTCGGTCATGTTAAATTCCTAAAACGTCCTATTACGTTTTGGTGTTAAAGATGATTCAGTTTATGCTTTTGTCTCAACATTTTGGATGTGGCCTCTTAAGCACAACCTCGACATCTAAAACATTCCATTTAATGCGATTGGGAGGAAGTTAAATTCATCAGAATGTGGGGTTTTTCCCATGCTCACAACATTGGCGTTCGATGTTTTTTTAAATCAAACAGACTATTCTTTTTTGGAGGAAGAAGTGAGGAACAGAAACTGTTGAATGATTTTTATTATCTCGACCTTCGGTGTATGTCGTGGGTCAAGGTAACTACTGATGCCACAATAGCTTAGATGCCAAGAACATTACTATAAGACCGCAGCATTGATTTAATTACTTGTACAATATGCAATAATCGCTTGCTCCTCTATTATGATTAATGCTATATAATACTTCTGTTATCGTGGTAGCCGTTTCTGGAAGGAGCGTCGCCACATGTGAGAGAAGGTGCGAGTATGGTAGCAGTTGGAGATAAGATTATGATCTTCGGAGGACGTGGTGTCAAGCAAAGATTCAATGATCTCCACATTCTTGATGCTAAGGTCGATTTCTCTTTTATTGCGGTTGACAGAAATTGCAGCATTGTACGAAAGTGTTTGTTGCTAATTATTTGAAGGTGGATTCTCGAATTAACGACCGCGTTGCTTTCAAGTGAAGGTGACCACCACGATTGTTCATATGCAGCTCGTCTGATATGCGAATGAATAAAACAGTACAGTAGCTAGCGACTCACTCCTTATTAATCTTCATATGATTTCGAGTGAAAGCATTGTGAGGTTATTTACTAATTAGTGTTTGTGCATGTAAATAGACATGGACGTGGAGCCCTCAGACCACAAGAGGATCGAAGCCAAACCCGCGTCAAAACGCAGCAATGGTAGTGGAAGATAACATTTTATACATTCATGGAGGAAGATCCGACTTAATTTTTGATGACATGTATGTCATGAGCACTGTTAACTTCATTTGGATCAAGGTGGTCTTCCTTTCGACTGATTTCTTTTCAAATAATTGATGTGTTGCAAACACATGCCCTTGAAGACTGGATCGAGTTGTAATACTTCAAGTTTGTTTGAATTCTCATGTTTTAATATAGTGATCTGTATCAGATTTTTATGATTTATCCGTATGCTCGCAGGTCCATCAAACAGGATCAGAACCAAGATATGGACACACTGCCAAAATAATGAACAATTTGTAAGATCTTCTCGTTGATTACAGTATATGTATGTATAAGTTCTGGAGTCATTCGAAAAATACATGTGCGGTGTCGAGCTATATTCGTGAAAATTCGGAAGGACATAAATCTGCGCGTGAGGGAATTTCAACAAGTGACTGTTCTTCAGGTTCTATATTGTGGGAGGTATGAGTAAAAGTGGTGCAGCAAAGACAAGTATGTTCTTTATGGGATTACCACCTGTAGACAATCTCGAGGAAATAACCAGGTACATGAAACTTTCAATTTTTTGCATTTCATTCCTCTTTGAATAAGATCGTCTGGATTGGGAAGAGCACCTCAATATTGTATAACCATGTCTGCATAGATTCAGCTGGCACTTCCTGTCACGTATTCTTGTCTAAACTTTCATACTAATTCAGTCACATGTGGCATATGCAGCCAGCAGGCAATGTTATTACCGCTTGTCGAGAGAATGCAACTTGCATATCATGGTAACATGCGCCATTCATTTGTACACTACGGTTCTTGCATTCGTATCTTACATTGCGTAAGTCAGCATTGACCTGATCTCTCGTCCAAGTTTTCATTCGTGCAGACACTTAAACAGTTTTTCTATTCTT
Organism: Physcomitrellopsis africana; assembly: GCA_036785485.1. Lineage (NCBI taxonomy): Eukaryota > Viridiplantae > Streptophyta > Bryopsida > Funariales > Funariaceae > Physcomitrellopsis > Physcomitrellopsis africana. Next base: position 30,033 of record JAWRVF010000714.1, on the reverse strand, counting down.
GTAAATGTGTTAGTCTCTTGAGTTAACCATTCAATCACACGTCGACTTCGTAATATTGCAATTTTTTCAATAAAAATCAAGTCAAGATTTCATCTAAATGAGCTGCTGTCACTGATTGTGCAGAGACACATAGCTGGATCGAAATAGACACCGAGCTCTCACCAAAACCCGCATCTAGGTGAATTAGTGGCGTTTGTATCATTTGTTGGACTATGCATGTACAGTACAAAGCATTTTAGATCGATAACATCAGCTCTTGAAGGAATTCTAAAGTTCAAATGGCACGTACACCAATTGGATTTGAAATTGAAGTGTTGAAATGACAAAGGTATTTCTTGATTATGCAGTTTTTGTTTTCATAAGGACTTGCTTCTGGTGTTACAAAACCGTGATGATTCAGAGGAACAAGTCGCGATCGAAGGGTTTGCAGATTCAGCTGCTTGGGACGTTTATTTGGAGACCGATGCTGCAGCTCTTAAGCCAAAAGTATGACATTGCTCATTTACATGTACAACCATTATTGTCCAGTGTATTTAACAATTCTTATTCACCAAATTGCTGCGTTTGTTTTAAAATGTGCAAAAAAAAGGTACTTCCACCAAAAAAATCCAAACTACCAGACATAAAGACAAATCGTGTGGCAGAAATATTGGCAGACGAAACTAAGGTACATGGTAAGCCTCTCGATTTGAAGATTTTGGACATTTTATTTGCCTTTGAATTTAACTCCGATTTCTCGTTCAATCACGCTTTTTTTAGTTTCTCAGTACCCTAGGAAGAGAATATGACTCAACACACCTCGTCTACTGGTGGCTTGTGTAAAGCTACGTGGACTTCCAAGATCATACCAGTTCCTAACCGACGCTGATATACGCCTTCAAGAGCATGTTCAAAAGTGGCAGAAACGGGTACGTTTCTCTTCAAACAAGTACCCATATTTGATGCGGTTTTATCTGTGTGATTGAAATCCATCCAGCCTCGGATCTGAGTATCATAACCAATGTGATGACATGGTAAAAGTCTTTGGCAACAATTATGGACAGTTTGAGCAACTTTATAGAGACAGGAGAGCATGGAGGATTATGATTCCGAATGAAGCAGGAATTCCTAAGTTCCTCAGCAGCGTAATTAGACCATCACAATTGAAATACCCTGAATTCTTCTACTGGGAGGGTCTTTGCAATTTCCTCCCAGGTTTCCTGAAGTACGAGCCTTTGGAGAATCCACTTGATTTTCCCAAATATTTGCCGTCTCCTTCAACTATTCTCCAAGTCAGTTGCAAGCTTCTATATCTAAGTTTAAAGCTAGCAAACAATTGCAATACTAGTAAAATTTGATTGCAGAACTTTGTGTAGCTTTTTGCAGTAATAATGCTTTGTCTTATTCATTCTGGGATACTCAGTTAAGTTTGTGCCTGTGTTCTTTCTACGATAGTGGGCAAAGGCAGATTCATTTGACTTCGCAATAGTGATGGCTTCATTACTTCTGGGCGTTGGGTATAATGCAATGTGTGTGTGTGGTTATGCACCAGTAGATATCACCACATATAATGAGGTTAGAAATTGATCGAATCCACATATTTAATCTTTCTAAATTTAATTGTTTAGTAATTTATAATATTCTTCGTAATGTCAGATATGATTGATTTTATTCAAAAGTATAATTAAGAAAACAAAAAAAATTATCAAAGAAATAAAGAATTCACATCGTTTTAAGCTTTTGTGTGTTCTTGTTGATTATAGAAGAATATAAAGTTTGATATCAGCAAGTTAGATCCACCCCCAAAGAAAATTGAAGCAATTACAAAACTTGGTCACCACGATAAACATGTAAAATCATTACACTTGTGCAAATACGTGCTGGATTTGGTGTTTTTGAGCAAAAACTATGTTGTACCCGCAAATTTGATATAACATTTTTTCTATCTTTTGAACTTAAGAATATATATATGTAAGACTTATCAACATTGTTTTGTTCTATATATAGGTCACTTTGGCTGATGTACCCAAAAAGTACAACATTATTGTACAACCCATTTTTAATGCAATGTACTTGGAAAAGAAAAGAATGGAGCAACATTTACTGGGACAAACATTTGTGGCTGATTTTAATGGCAGCAATTTGGAGGTGATACTTAAAACATCATTGATTAGTTTATTTATTGTTCTTAATGTTTGAATATTGCAATTATTATTATTATTATTTTATTATTTGGTTCAGAGAGTTTAATTTCAAGAATTTACCATTGATCTTGTAATGAATGTAGCCATTGATTGATGGACAAACGGACAATGGGGATTTGCTAATAAGCTTCTTAGAAAAGAATGCTCCCTTGCCAATCAAAGAAAATGAGATCAAGGAGACCAATCCATTGGTCCATGCTCCACTTTTAGATCCTTTGGATACCCAGCGATTGCATTGTTGGATCATAATGTTTAAGGGTGACAGAGAATTGGCAGATACCTTTTACTTGGAGCCCACAACTGGTATTCTAATGAAGAAAACTTGTGTTTTTTGTTTTGAAATATATATATATATATATATATATATATCCATTGCTACACATACATACAAAATGAATAAATAAAAGGAAGTATGTCAAAGTGTGTTTGTTATTATTTTTTAAATGAATAGATCATATTTATGAGAATTTATACTGAAATGTTACTAGGTAGAAAATATGCATTAGACAAGTCACCATATCAAGGCGTTGAATTTGCATGGAATCATACCAACTTGTGGGCAAATATGCAATTTAGTTCTACTAGGTATCTTTTAAGTCTTTGTAAAATTTTCTATTATTTATTTCAAAACATGTGCATAAAAAAATTAATTTAAAAACCATCATGTATAAGAAGAAATTTGAATTTAGTGCAACATGGTTTGTTGGTTTCAGAGAAGGCATTGGAGATATATCATGGGATTTGAAGAATATAAACTTGTGGGAGCCTGTATTAGATGAGGCAACACCATATGTAGAAGATCTTTCAACAGATCCCACCATTGCTTTTGGAAAAAATCCAAAGGAAGAGCATGAAATAGAACAAAGTCCTTCCAAAAAAATTAAGGACCCCATAATCAATACAGATATTGGCAGTTATCATTGGTTTCATGGCGTTTCTTGGATTCCTAAACTTGAAATTCCTGTGGACAATTATGTGAAAAGGTTATCTTTATTTATTTGTGTTTATTTTTTTGGAATTTATTTACTAAAAATTTAATAATTTAAAAGTGATAAATAATTTGATAATTGAAAAGCTTATTTCTTTTGTATGTAAGAGTTATTTTTAACAAAAAAATTATAAATATATGATATGTTTTTTTTCATTTTTACTTTTATCATAGGATACTTTTGAGGATATATATATATATATATATATATATATACATATACATAATGAAATTGTTTGATTATAAATCATCTTTCAATAATCCAAAATCATAAATCAAAAGGTGTCCAGAAGGTTGCAAAAAGACATTATATGACCATTGTGTACACATCATGTTTGCTTTTTATGGAAATTACATGCGTTGGGATGGACTCATAGAGCGCTTGGTATACTATGAAGACAATGACTACAAAGACTTAACTGAATGTCATGATTTCTATGAACGCCGGAAAGACATGCTCAAAAAGAGAGTATACTTTATCAAAGAAATGAAAGTAATATGTTTTGGTTCAATAACATATCTCTTTTTTAATTACTTTTTGTCTGTTTGATTTCAATTTCAATTTTCAATTACCAAATCCTCCATCAAAGAAATTTGCATTCAATATAGTTCTATGTTTCTTCATACACACATATATATACAAACAACATCAAACTCAAAACTAACTTACATTCTCAAATCTAATTTTAATAACTTCTTTCTTCATATTTAGGTGATGGAGGTCTTTGGACCTGGAACAACATCTGGCATAAAAGTGATAAGTGTCATTGAAGGGACATCACGTAACTTTGAATATTATCCTCAAGCTCGCATTGATGGGCTTCAAACTCGAGAAGAGGTAACATAATCCATTCTCAAAATCCTAAATTCATTGTTTTGTTTGTTTTTTTTTTGTTTTGTTTTTTTTTTCAAAATCAAATATGTAAAGAAAGAAGTTGATAGTAAGATGGGTATAGGTAGTGGGGAAGATGGTGAGGGAGACATTTGGACACACGGAGAGTGGCATGGTGTATAGAAGTGTGGTATATGCTCCACCATCAGCACCCATTGTGGATGAGAGCTTGCCAAATTCCACCACACAAAGCTTTGATCCATCACTTATAGATTGGACAACCGAGGGGAGTGACTCTATGGGAAGGGGGAGTGTGTGCCGTGGAAGTGTAGTTAGCAAGCGGTCAAGTATACAAGACCGCAAGTCCACTCAAGCCACGGCTACCAAGCGAAAGACAAGCAAATCCAAAATCTGGTACTTATAGACTCTTCAATGCTCATCCTTCCATCCATCTAGTCATACAAATCAATTTTAAATGATAATGAAACTAATGTTGGTCTATAGTTTTTTTTAAAGGATGATGGAAAACTTGGTGTAAAATCCCTTATATTAGGCATAAGGAGGTGGAGGATGGCTTGACAGAATTGTTGTATGAATTATATCTATTTTGGCTCAGTTGTTTAGCTGATTTCTTTATGTATGTATGAAATGTCAGTTTATGTGGTGTTTTAGATCAACATTTGAATTATGCACTCTTTGGCTTTTGTGAACGGAAAGGGTGAAACGAGGTAAAGCACAGCCTTCAGTTGCAGAAAGGCTTCAAAGACTTCAAGAGAAAAAAAACAATCAAGCTTCCAGTGTTTGTCGCAGATTTGTATCAGATCAATTGATACCAATAGTGAAAATAACTCAAAAGTAAATACATTATTTCAAAGCAAACATTTAAACAAATTTTGCTAAATCTTTATATATGTTGTTGCTGATATTATTGAAGATCATAATAGGAGTGCATACATTTCTTTTAAAATAAGTAAAAGTCAATTAATCATATAAACATTTATATGTATTAACTGTATTTAATTTCATTTCACAGATATGGATTTAGAAATGATGTAAAACCTTCTGACAATATTGCAAAGAAAGTCTTCAGAATCTCTCGACAGCAGATTAGAGTAGATTACCATTTTGTGAATGGCCGTATCACCAATAATACCAAAGTTTATGAAAAAGATGGTTCATATTCATCAATGCATGTATGCAGAATGTTCATTTTTCAATGCACATATAATTCTATTTGATTATCATAAATAATAAATTGATTCATTCACATTTCAAAATAATATTATTTTTAAAAAACATAATTTATTCTTTAGAAATATCTGTAGGTTGATCCATTTTTGGAGAAGATGGAAGGTTTTGCACAAATTGATGAGTACCATCACCTCCAAATAGCTGAAAAGGAAAGCATCCAAGGCATACGAGAAGCAGAGCAAGATGTAATAGAATTATTAGACCAACGTGCTCAAGAAGAACAATGCATTATACTTATGACACCTTTTTCGGATATTGCTCAAATGAAGAAAGATTGTCTAGTTGAAGAAGTATCCAAAGTATATTTAGCATCAAGCCTACTCCTTAAAATACAATTCCCTATCATGTAGAATTGCAATTCATTTCTTCCAAATTATCTATTGTCATTTTCAATTCTAATGACTAATTTTAAATATTGGTTTTTAACGATAGGTTGAAACAGATTATTTATCACCACATTTCCCAGTTGGTATTAAACCAAGGCAGCATCTATCTCGTCCACAAATGTTGATTGTTAGAGAAAATTGCTTGCGTGCATTGAGGGATAAACTAGTAGCACGTGCAGCTATTATCCAAGTATGCAACTAGTTTCACATGTGTAAATAAATAAATAATTAAATAATTAAATAAATTCATCTGTGTGTGTGTGATTCTTTTGGTGTATTTTTTTTTTTTTTTTTTTTTTTTTTTTTTGCTTTATCACAAAATCAAAATCTGCAACTGATTGAATCAATTCAAACAGAAGGTTTTTTGGATATTAAAATAATTAGATAATAAATCATTAAGTGTCTTAGAACCAAGAATTCACATGTGTATTGAGTAAGTAATCTTTTAAAAGAAACATCTTAATTATTTTAGTTTTATCTTCAAAACTTCCAAAGAACCACTATGATTTCTTGTGACATATGCTTTAAAAAACATATCCACTGTAAACCAAAAGCTTGTTTCAATTTTTATTTTTAAAACTATCAAAAAAATTGCAGGCACGCTATGAAGAAGAAACATCAGCACTTGCGAAGGCACGAGCAAACTATGAACGAGATAGAGAAGGTATGACAGTTGCTGAAGAAGAAGAATATGAGAAGTCTTGTGAACAAGCTATATTTCATATCCGCATCTTAGAAGAACGCCATGCTTATCATGAAGAACAATCACTGAAAAGGTAAAGTTTATTCCTTTAAAAAAATCATTTCCTATCAATCATGCTTACTTGCATTAAAATAAATGTTCAGAAATTCATCTAAAGTTTTAAAGCCAAAAATCATCAAGTATTCAAAAATGAAATTAAGAAGGAAATGTGATAGAAGTGAGTGTGACTTATTTGAATTTGTTTCTAATATTTTCAGGTATGCCGAGATGAATGAGAAGTTGAAGAATGATGAACGTCTCTCTGACCTTTACACAACACAAGATTAATTGATATCATGAAAAGATTGAGTAAAAAATCTTACTGAAGGGATTACTTTTTGGCATTTTTTATTTGCGTATTTCAACAAACCAGATGCCCACTTTTGATAGATTGTCAAAACTGAATATTTGAGTAAAACTTTTCGAAATTTTCAAGACTTCTGTTGTACCCGAAGTAAACATGTGAATTTATTTGTTCTAACTGTATTTAGCATAATTTTTTTGTTATATTGTTTGTATGCATGAGTACATGGTGATGCTTCTGTGGTCATTCGAAATTTCTCAAGAGTATAATTTCACACTGTCCTTTCAACCAATAAAGATGATTTAATAATACAAAGTTATTACAAATAATATGCTTACTCGTTTCATCACACAAGTAATCGTCATCAACACACAGACAATGTGCATGTGCTGGCATGAGAAAGTTGCCACCAGCAATAGCAACAAAGTACAAAAATTCCCACAAGAAGATTAACTAGCATTGGAGTACTTGCTTTCATCGTCAAGGAGGCCTTCGCCTGCAATGCGAAGCCAGAGGAAGCTCACAACAACGCATATTGTCCCAAAACAAACTGTCCCAGGCAGGCATTGTAGGAATCTTCGCATAAACTGCCGTAACTAAGGGTCATTTCTCAGATGACAAGTACCATCCAAGCTGCTCACACAAGCTCAGCTAAGGTTCCCATAACCTAAAACATAGTAGGAATAGTAAAGATGTCTCCCACGTGATAACTAGAGAGCCTGCACTCATCGGTAGCTGATGCCAAACATGAAAGAACAATAACATAGGTAAGAACTCGCCACATCAGAACTGCACTCAAACTCGTACAAAATTGACATGGGTGCTACCTACGAAGGCGCACCCAAGTAAAAAGCGACCCTTAGAAGATCGCTGAATACACCAGCAGCCGTAACTTCTGCACCAGCACCTGGACCCCTCACAATAAGAGGTTGTCTCAAGTATCTTGATGTCGTGAAGGAGACCAGGTTGTCAGAACCAGAGAGTTGAGCCAAAGCATTCGATTTTGGGGAGCTTTGCAGCTCTACTCTTCCTTCATTGGCCTTCACGTCGACTACACCAACATACCGCAAAACCTGCAAGGAGGCCGGAAATATCAAGCCCCAAAATGAAAAATCTAGATCCTCTATACAATCACAACACACAACTGCATCCTGTTTTAACAAACAAAAAAAAACGTAGTAGCTCGACCCACCTCTCCAGATGCTTCAGCACCTTTTCTTCGCAACTCCATCTCTTGGTCAAAGTTTGGAAGCTCATTCAAGAATTCGTCACTGGACGTTAACCCCTGGCACACACACACACACACACAAGATATGTATTGTCACCTGTGCAAGACAAAGAGCTAGATTAATTTGAAAGAATTTGTAAAGAGTACAATTACCTGAAGTGGTTCTGGGACCAGGCTTTGAACCTTGACATCATCAAGTTCCAACTGCAGCCCGCACTCTCGAGCAAGAATGACAACCTGAATCGTTCAAACATGATTAAGTCACTTCAATAGTAAGCAAAGAATTTTATTGTTTTCAATGAGCAATACTGAATGACATTGCAGGTGATGCACTCGCCTGAACATTTTAAATGCATGATCTGCAAAGTAAATACACTCGAGCAATAGTAACATTATAAACGTACCTTTCGTGCAACGTCCATGCCAGAGAGGTCATCTCTAGGATCAGGCTCAGTGTATCCAGATGCCTTAGCTTCAGATACAATCTGACTGAAAGACTTTTCACCGTTGAAGTTGTTGAAGATGTAGCTCAGTGTGCCGCTGCATTCACAGAATCCGCAATAAGTCCCCAAGCTGTCCACGGAAAAAAGTAAAGAGCGAAGAAACACGAACATCCCAGGACTTAACACATTATATCTTCGAGGTTTTGATTACGAGACAGCTGTAACCTGAAACTTTTTCATTTTAATTTGTGAAGTCAGGATGACAAATGTTCTAGCGCGCCTGCTCACTAACCTGAAAATACCTTCCACCTTCACAATCTTGTCACCAGTTTCAACGAGACTACGCAGGGTGCTGATAATGGGCAGCCCGGCCCCTACAGTGGCCTCGTAGAAATAATGTATGCGTGACTTTCGCTGCAGCTCTCTTATTCGCTTATACTGCGACAACACATATGATGCATAATGTCTCTTGTCAACTCGCTGGGATTGCAGCATAATACAGCCAATAAGCAACCGCTCATACCTTATGAGTGAGGAATCAACTTATCCAAACAATAAGCTAGGTCTTTACATACTAGCAAAAACATTCAACTTGCTGAATACAGACGAGGGTGCACCTGATCAAAAGCACCTGAATTAGCTCTTTTGTTAGGAGTCACGACATGGATACCCTTGTTGATCCACTCATAGTACATCTGAGAAACTTGAGCACTTGCTGTGCAATCTATAATTACAGGATTAGGGAAATCCTGGCTCTCAAAATGTGCTGTGAACTTTGACATGTCTGATGATATCCCATGCGTCTGAAGCAACTCCTCCCATTTTGACAAGTCTAGACCTCTGTAAAGACTTAGTATCTCAGCAAAACACTTGGATAAAGTGCTGACAAAATCTACTATGGAAGCTCAGAATACTGAAACAAGCGGACTTTATGTATGCCAGGTTCTCACGTTCGAGCCTCGACTCAACAAGTATGTCATTGCATTATATTTATACAATTCTATACGGGTTATTTCTCTATATTCAAACTCGAGGGATAGTGGAACAGTGTAGGCATCAATTCAAAACCAATACATCGTGACAAATACTACAGCATACTCACGTGTGATCAAGGTACATCTTCTTCGAATTCATAATTCCCATGACGCGCAGGTCGATTTCGAACTCCTTCTTCAGCGTTGCCACCTAAGAACAACCGACGGACTAGGTCACTCGCAATAAACCAACTGAGGACAACGTGTTCAGGGTACATTGAGTCATCTGTGACGTCCATTTCCGAAGCTGTAGACGATGAAGGATGAAAATGACGGATTTAAAACAACGTAATAATGGTCGAAAGGGTAGTGATACCTGATTAACGAATTGGTCTAGAAGAGTCTTCCCAATCAGGCCGGGACCAACAATGCCAACCACCAATGGCGTATTCGGAACATTGCCCTAATTCCACACAATCAAATAGTTCGTCAAAATCTGCTAGTCATTCGAATCAACAACACTAGCATCCGATCAATATTTTACAGGCTCGGTAGAACATCAGATTTATAGACGCCCCTGCAACGAGTTTAGAAGAAACCCACAATTGCATTGCATCAAAATTTCTTACCGCTGTGATACACGCCAGAAGCAACAGATTCAATATCCCCAGTAACTACCCAATTAGGGCACCTCAACTCAATTTTCACACGAACATTTCCAACTCAAAGTTTATTTCACAGACTCACCTCAAAAGATCCCGCCATAGGAACAAGCTCCGTTAAATCAATGCCAGCCACAAGACGAATGCAAGTACGCCGCAATCAATGCACAAAATTTCACCTGCCAGCATGTCACCACATTATTCCAGCTGCCTTCTGCGGAATTGACCAATGTACACTATGAAGCCTCTAGCTCAGCAAAGAAGAGACGATTACGAAAACACAAACACCAGTACCAATCCATTGACATATCCGACAATGAATAACATGCACATTAGAACCACAATGTATTGAGACAACAGATTCCCTTCGAAACAAGACAGAATGCTCCTTCATCGAAAAATACACAGAGCATTCTCACTCGATCACCAAAGTGAGGTATAGGTTACAATAAATGAATTCACCATCTGATTGACAACCTCATAAAACAACTCCCTCCATTCGACCTTTCGGAAGTCACCGTAAGCTCGATCCCGCTGGACAGACACGAAACCCTAACACTTCCTATCTCAAAACCCTTTCCTACCAGAGCAAACCCACTTACCGCGGAGCAACACACTTAAAACACTTCAACAATGCGACTACGGCTATGCATTCAGAGCCAGCCTCGAGTTGAAGCAATCGAATTGAGCTTTCAAAACTCCGAAAGATTCCTGGCGTCGGACTGGACGTTAACACCACAGAACCACTTGGCAGCTCAGGGTAACAATGACCAATCCTCGATGATAAGAAATTTCATAGATTTCATAAGTCTAGGAAGTGGCTACAAAAGGTGCAAGCATCGAGTTGCCAGATGAATGAACAACTCGAATGATTGATTCCTGTGAGGTTTCTGTCCGAGAGGCACACCTTCGAGTTTCTACATGTGCATTGTCACATGTTGCGTTTCCATTCCTTCACATGGGTATTTCACAAAGCAACGTGAGCTTTGTTCTTACCCAAAACATGAAAGTGATTGCGTTATTTTAATTAAAAAAATTAATCTTGCAACAAACAAAGAGTATTAAATATAATAAACACTACGAAAAGGTTGCCCCACATTCGAATGAGCGGAGTTTCGTCTTCGATTGGACATGCAGTGCACCAGAAATTTTCGATTCATGTGTGGTGTGGAGCCACGACTCCTGTTCAATTACTCCAAAACATTTTTTTATTAATGTATTTTTTTCTTATTCTGAATACTGCGCTATTCAAACGGATTCGAATCTGTGTATATTCATTAATGGTCACGTTTTCTTGTTCAAAAGTGTGAGTATGATTGAGGCGACGTGATGGTGGAATACAAAGCTGCGACCAGTAGGAATGTTCATATCAAGTGAGGCACAAAAATCGTCCTGCATACTTAAGCAGCACAAACACATTCACTGAAGTATTAATCACAGCAGAAAAAGATTGGACTTTAAGCGACAAGTTATTTCTCTACTTGCAGAAGTCCATGAAAGGTGTCTAACACTGTGTTCATAGTTGATAATGTGGGCGTCGAAGGATGTTATGCGTAGCCCATACATAAACCGGTCATGAAAGTGCGATGCTAATTGATTATACCGTATTTTAAACTTTAAGCCAGCATCGCATAAGACAGGAGTAGCGGCACCCAGCTCAAGAGACTGAGAGGCCTGGGGTGGAAAAGTAGGTGCATGATTGGAAGACTTCACGGTCATCCATCACAAGGGCTAACGCGAGTGGAGCCCCCAGTGAAAGCAATCAGCCGTTGTGACTCGAGGCCCCTGATTTGCTTCTGACACCGCCTTCTTCAACGCTGTAGCTGTATGATGTTCGATGCCTCCAGTTTCTAGGACAACGTTCGCAGCGAATGCAGAGCACAGCTGGATGTGCCGCTCGTGGGATAGTCACTAAGGTGTGAGTGAAGGGGCGGCGTGGGAGGAAACCATGGGGTGGCGATGGCGGACGATGGGAGTGGGATTGTGGGCGATGGTGGTGATGGTGACGGCGGTGGTGGTGAGTTGGGGATTGGGAGTGGAGGGATTTGATCCCCTGGAGAGCAAGAAGGTGATAGGATTGCGAGAGGTGCGGCTGGGGACGGGCTCCGTGCTGCAGGCGCTGCTAGATTCACAGTACTCAGAGATGGTGCTGTACTTGGACAAGGTAGATATGTTGGAGGAGCTGGAGCGGGAGGTCCTGCGGCGGGGCGCAATCACGGTGTTTGCGCCGAAGAATAGCTACTTGGAACAGCAGGTGGACGCGGACTTGTGGAGGTTTTTAATGCGGCCCGGGCACGAGGAGTATCTGCGGACGGTGTTGAAGCACCATGTGATTCCGGGGCGAGTTGAGGGCGCAGATTTTCAGAACAGGACGGTGGAGACGCTGGCGAGCGGGAATGTCGTGGGGTTGAGGAGTTATGGCCTGAAGCGGTATGTGGAATCTGCGCGTGTGTTCTCGCCGAACTCGATTGTGCGCAAAGACGGCATTGTCCACGGGCTGGATGGGTTCATGATCCCGCCTGGAGTTGCATTGGCGTTCCAAGGGTGGAAGCGAGATGGACAGTCAGGCGTGAAGCCGCATGGCTCCCCTGCTTCGAATAAGGTCGCTAGGAAATCTCGCGCAGGAACCAAGAGCGCTTCCACGACGCGCTACATGTTGGAGAAAAACGCGCCCGTTGTGCCAGCCGCTCTGCTTCGCGCTGTGATGCCCCCCACGACCAGCGTTTCTGCCCCCTCCTTGGGTCCATCCCTAGCCCCGTCCATTGCGCCGGCTCCCGGTCCCGGCACTGCGGGGTTTACCTGGGATGACGACGATGAGACACTGCAGTTTGTGACGGCGCTCACGAACTACGGCGGATACAGCGACATGGCGGAGCTCCTAGTGAACGCCACCACACTTGGGGTAGAGATAGGTAAATTGGCGCACATGGGGTACAAGATCACTATCCTCGCTCCCAACGACCAGGCGATGCAGCAGCTCACAACCGAGCAGCTGGACATGCCCATGGAGCCGTTGCTTTACTACCACTTCCTGTCGGAATACCAAACCGAGGAGAGCATGTACAACGCGGTGAAGCGCTTGGGCAAGCAGTCCTACAGCACTCTTCGGCACCCCCACAAGGTGGTCGCGTCGGAGTCTGATGGAACGGTGAAATTCGGTGACGGAGACGACGCGGCGCATATCTTCGACCACGATATCTACGTCGACGGTCACATCTCGGTTCAAGGAATTAATAGGGTGCTCAGTCCTCCACCTTAAGGAAGGCAATGCCGAATCTTCGTGACTGCAGAGCAACGGCATTTTTTTTAGGTCTGTTTTTCGATCACGCCATTTTAAATCAGAACCCTCGTGTAAGCTGTGAAACTGTTCAATAAGGATTGTGGCATTGTGTGGGTTCAACATCTGATTTAAGACTATTGCACAAAGTCAATTTTAAGAGTTAAAATCATTGATACCCAATGTCAACCTCGTAACTGATGAAAATTAACATATACACTGAAGCATTGCGCAGCTCAGTTGGGGTTGTCAGTTCCATAGAGTCCATCGATTCAGTGTTGACACTTGCTTTCGAGGTGTCGGAACTTGTGACACAGAAACAAGGGCGGCCACTGCAGCCCTATCCATGAAATCTTAAGAATGTTATTCTTGTCATGCTTGGACCGTTCATCAGATTGTTTACCTCCAGTAGGAATGAGGAGTAGGAAAAGAATTGTGTGTTAACTTGGTGTACCCAAACGCTCACGCTGATTGTGTGAGCTTGGAGCTGTGTGGCTGGGTGGAGCTATGAGCTTGGTGGGGACTGGTTACAAATGCTCTCAGTCTCTCGTGGATCACAGTCTGGATCACGATGCCTTTTTCTGGGTAGGTTGTCACAAGAGTACCTGACAGTGGTCGTTGTGTTGATTTGTGCGGGTCGCAGAGCATCCTCCAGAAAATCTCCTCGAGACAGAAAATTGAGTCCCTGCACACGATCGATCACCCACTCTACATTCGAGGCACAACTTCCAAATCTAGCAGCGTGCCACAGCCCGCCATCTGCGCGATCCAGACGACCAAACATGCTGGAACAGCAGTCAATCAAGACACCAATCCAGACCTACGCGAGATCTACATCACTTGCTATTCGGAATATCACCCACCCACTCACTTCTGCAATAAGGACGAAACCATCGCTAGCTCCAGCACCCCCGCACAGACACTCACCGGCAGCGCAGAAAAACCAGGTCCTCCACCGACAAAGAAAACCACCAGTGGAGGCTCAGCGAGTGTTTCATATCACAGGGTCTGCTGCGGAAGAATAAAGCTCCTTTGGTACAGTATGTGTTTGATGTTGCGAATTGCTTGATTGTTCACCCTATCTCAGTTACAGTGCTTCCCATCTGTAGCGGTGGAAGCTGGCTAAGGTTCAGGAATTCCCGTGTGTGTTATTTATTTATTTATTTATTTATTTTTCCTTATGTGAGAACCCAGCATGAGCCCCCATGTCAAGTCTGCCTTGTACAAACTTTGAATGTGATGGTGTTTTATTTGTTGTCACTGGTGCAAATTTTGAAGCATACTCTACCTATCTATCAATCTATCTATCTAGATATGTAAATGTCTAAGTTTTGTTGAGCATGGTGCTGAAGGACGTGTGAGAGTTTCTCATTTTTCTTAGCACTGGGTGTTTGTGTATTTCTTTTACTATAAATACATATGCTGTGCCATCCATGGTATGGGTTCTTCTTCTTTTCTTCCTTTCTTGCTTTTTCAATGCTGTGTTTTTAAAAAAAATGCAAACCGATTATACTATGACATATACCTTTGTTTGCCGTGTGTAGCCTTGTTCCTGCAATATTCATCATTGTTAAAGTAATAATAATAGTAATACTAATATTGGTATAAATCATCGTGTCGGTAAGTTTCATAGTTTCAAACCTTGGAGGATGAATGGTGGATGGATATGTGGATGCATGGATGCAGTAAGTAAGCGGTAGCATAAATGTTTTAATTGTGAACGGGCATGTGTCCATGAGCTTTGAGCCAAATTTGAATGCTGGAACAAATGCAATAATCATATCATTATTGTTTTTGTTTCTTAGATCTCAATGTCTAATCAATTTTGCCTCTCATGTTATTTGTGCCAAAAAATACTACAAGGATGATTCAAAAAATAATTAATTTGAATAGTACATATTTGAACTTGTTAAATGTCCAATTCATCATCTCTACTATCTCTTTTGACATAGAAAGTTGCACATATGTGGTAATACAACTATGTACACAAGAAACACACATTGGATTTATTTGTAAAATCAAAATAGGAAAAAAATAAATAAATAAATAAATAAAT
The DNA here is from genome assembly GCA_036785485.1 of Physcomitrellopsis africana. Lineage (NCBI taxonomy): Eukaryota > Viridiplantae > Streptophyta > Bryopsida > Funariales > Funariaceae > Physcomitrellopsis > Physcomitrellopsis africana. Next base: position 14,707 of record JAWRVF010000714.1, on the reverse strand, counting down.
ATTGAGCATTTTTCTTACAGCATAAGTTTTAGAAAAATTCTTCTAATATATTGTAACTACTTTCAAATTTAGAAATAAACATACTTTATGATGCTGTAAATACATTTCAATACCTACCATATGTTAAACTTATTTTTCATGTTAGTATGGATGACTGAAGATCTAAAAACTATGCAGTAAAAATCTAATGGGTTTTAATTCATTCCTGGCCATTAAATTTATGCTTTTTGACTAATAATACATTAATTTAACAGAAAAACAAATTTTTGAAATTCAAAATTTGAAGTTGAAAGAATGACTAGCAATGTATTGTCCAATAATTCTTTTCAGAAATCAGTATGTTTCATTAAACGATCCCTCAATATTTCATAGTTTACTATCTAAGGACCAAGAATGCTGAATTCATTTTACAATTTAACAATTACAATTGAACAATTTAATGCATTTTTTTTAACTTAAATTAAATGCTACTTATTTATACCATTTAAACACACACACATATATATATATATATATATATATATATATATAATATGATGCTATATCAGTGAAAAATTATAGTTCCTATTATGGCATTAGCAATTGAGTATTTAGAATCATTGAGAGTATTTAATGTTGGTAGAGACTCTCCATAATGTTTATTGCAGTTGTGTGCTATAGTGTCAGAGTTTAGTTGGAGAGATACTATTTATCTTTCTTGCTTCTCTTCATATGTATATTTAACTAGATTAATAGACTTTCTCTTGAAAACTTTCTTGAAGTTCTCTCAATCTCTCACAACAAATCTCTTTTTCAAAACCTTTTTAATACAATATTTGCATGTTGTCTCTTTTTTTCTTGTTATCCCTTCTTACACATTATTAACATGTTGTCTCTTTTTCTCTCATTATCCTTTATTTTTTACCTGGTGCTCTATATTCACCCACTGCTTTGTCCTTGCATGTTGTTGATTCTTACAGTATTGGAACCTCAGCCCCAACAATCAACCTTGTCTTAGCTATTACTCCGCATTAGCCTAATCCAATTATCCGTGCCCATCATTATCAACCTCGCTATTGTGATATAGTTGACGTTGGCCTTGATTCCGTTGACCTAGCTTTCAATTCTGTAGTTCACCAAACCCATTCCATTGACCAGCCTCCCAACGCATCGATCTTCGCCTCTCAATCCTTGCCTCTTAATCCACGCCTCCCAGTTTGATCTAGGTTGTAGGCTTTTTGGCCCTTGATCTATTTTTTTCTCCCTTTTCTTGATTTTGATTTTGATTTTAATTTTGCTCTCTTTTGAGGAAAAAAAAATATTAATTTTCACTTTTATAAATCTATATCATTTTTAAACTTTTGATCTTATAATCATACTAGTTCTTATCTAATATCTCACTTGATAATAATTTTTAAACTTTCTAAATATCTTTTTATTTTTATTTTTATTTATTAATTATCTATTTCATATTTATTAAAATGACTATTTCAATATCATCTACTACTTCAATTATAATTACTTCTATAGAAATTTCTTTGGTTACTACAAATATTAAACCTTCATGTCTTTAAGCTCTTTTTTTTCTATTATTGGCTATTGATGGAAGTAACTATCTCTTATCGGTAAGAACAATAAAGACTAACTTATTTATGGAGCAGCTTTCTAATACAATTCCATTTGAAGAACTTTCTATTATAAATACTTCAATTCCTATTCCTATTTGTTAGAAAATATTAATTTTTTTTTATTGTCATCTTATTCCTGCTCTTTAATACTAGTACTTAGAATTAGAGGATCCTCCTAAACTTTGGAAAAAACTCAAATCTAGGTTTGACCATCAAAAGATTGTTTTTTTTTTCCACGGACCTGTCATGATTGGATGTACTTGCAAGCATTGGATTTTTTAATTTTAAGTACTTTTAATAATGAGATGTATTGCATTATCTTACAATTGTGATTGTATAGACAAGCCATCTCAAAAGAAGAAATAATTGAAAAAATCCTTTCTACTTTTTTTCTAGCATTTGTTGTGCTTGTACAATAATATCATAATATGAAATTTCAAAGCCACTTTGAACTATATTCCATTTGTTTCTTATAGAGAAATAGAGCGAGCTACTCTTGCATAATGTAGAAGCTTGTCTTATTGGAATTGTAGTTCCAAAATTACATGTATTTAATACATCACAATCTAAAGGTAGATTATAAAAGAGTGGAAAAGGTATTTACAAATACCAAGGTGCTTATGGTCGTAACCACCATCATCTACAAAGAAAGAATGAGTATCCAACTACTCATCATGGTAATAGACACTAATCAAAGATGTGTTCTTGCTACAAATATGGTATAACTAGATATTTAGCGTATGCATGCCAAATTTCTAAATATTTTGTCAAGATGTTCCAAGAAAATAAGAAACTTTGGACTACGACCTGTGAAATTTATACCATGGAAGTGTCTATAGATCTATTTGGAAATGATGCTTTGGAGGCTTATATGACTATAAAAACCTACATTGATAAATCTCATGATGCATTCATAGACTTTACAACAACACATACCATCTTGTAGGATAAGAGTTTTTTTATTACAAATAATTTTTTAACTTGGCAAACTAGAAATTTGATGACCATAATTGAATCAAATATATTTCAATTCCAAAAAGGACTAATGATGGTAATATTGCCTAAGGGCTCTATCATTAAATATAAACATGTGATGTTTGCTCCCTCTATATTTTAGAGTTTGATTAGCTATCAAGATATGCATGCCAATGGTTTTTATTTTTTGACTGCCATTTTAGATAGGCGAGAAGCTTTGGTTCTTGCATAGAATAATAAAATTATTAAAAAAATCTTTACTACAACAAGTGGCTTATTTCGGATTGCAATTTGGCCTCCAATTATATCTTCTTTTATATTGTCTATTAATAAGAGTTGTGTTTTTCTTTGGTATGGATGATTGAGACATCTATAATCTATATTATTCAAGAAGATAATTCCAAGTTTAATTGGACATAATTTAAGACTTGTAGATGCAAATTCTATAGAATTATGTTAAGTATGTTAGTAAGAAAAAAATAATTGCCAAGTTCTCAATTTGAAAATTCTAGCGAGAATTACTACCAATACTTAAGTGGCTATATAGAGATATTTGTAGTTCTATTAATCCACTCTTTGGCTCATTTTGCTATTTTCAAATTTTTGTTGATGCATCAAACAAACAATCATATGTTTCATTACTATCAATACAAAATATGGTATTTGCTAATCTTCTCTATATGCTTATTTGTTTCTAAATAAAATTCCCTCATTGTCCTATTAAGACATTGCGTATGGATAATACTAAGGAATTTGGATCAAAGTCCTTTATAGATTATTGCATTCCAACAAGGATTGAGTTGACATACTATATTCTATATGAATATGCACAAAATGGACATACATAGTCATTTATCAAGTGTATTCAATTCATTATTCAATCACTTCTCCTTCAAGAAAATTTACTTGTATTTATATGGAGCCATGCAATTTTATGTGTTGCAGCATTAATCCACCTTTGTCCTTCTTTTCTTAAGATTGTCTTATCACAAGAGTTGCTTTTGAGTCATGTTTTTAATATCTCTTACCTACGGGTGTTTGATTATTGTGTGTGGATTCTAATACCAAAATCCCAATGATGTATTATTAAATTTTATTAACAAAAAGGTATATATGTTGGATTTGATACACCAAGTATTATTTGTTTTGTCAATCTATCAACTAGTATATTGTTGTGTATACATTTTGATAATTATTGTTTTAAAGAGGATGTTTTTTCATCTCTTCAAGGAAGAATTGTTGATCAATAAAGTACTATGGTATTTGTATTTAAAGTACCAAAAATATTCATAATGAATCCTAATCTTAGAACATCTCTGGTTGAGACTGAAATTGCCAAAATTTTGTATTTGAAGCAAATTACGGACTAAGCATGTGATGGCTTTAATGATGCACCATGATTTACTAGAATTTCTATCAATGAGACTCAAAATATACTTACTTATGTTGCAGTGCCTTAAGTTGCAATATTAACAATGAAAAAAACTCATAGGCCAAATAAAACACTACAAAAAGAAAAGGATCATGACAATTATTGATTCTACTGAAAATAATATTTTTTGTATAAAAATCACTATCAATCCTACAAAGACATTAATTATTGATATTTCATTAATGGAAATTGTCTCTTCTATTCTTATAAGAGAGATCCTTGAGATTAAAAGAAATAAGATTAACTTGAATATAAAATTATTTATTTTGTACTGTAATATAGATGATATTTGGGACAGACAATCTACTACGATAAATGAAAATTTTACCTACATGATTGTAGAAGCTCTTTCTTATTTAAAAAAGATTCTAAACTTAGAACCATTGAAGAAATAATATATTATCTTGATTGATTAAAATAGAAAGCTGCCATCAAGGAAGAATAGACTTCTTTGTACAAGAGAAAAGTTTTTGGTCCAATTGTGGATACTCTTACTTCTCACCTTTTAAAGCATAAGATGGAATTGTTGATCGAGCATGATATTCAAGGTCTTGTAATCCGCTACAAAGCTTATTGTTGTATGATGTGAAGTCTTGCTTAAGAATATACCAAGTATTTAGCTATAGAAGATAAAAGAAAAATTACAATAAGTTCTAACATCTCTAATAAAATTATATATAAATTATAATTAAGTATTAATAAATATGCTCAAATATTTAAAATTTTTAATTATTAAAAAAAAAAAAAAAAAAAAAAATCTTTAAAAACTTTTTTAAAAACCAAAAAAATAAATAATAAAGAATTTCTAAATAAATATTAATATTAAAATGTAAAATAAATATTAATATTAAAATATTTTTAAAATATTAAAAATAGAAATTATAATCAAATATTAATTAAATCTTGATCAAATCTTAATTGAAGCCTAATTAAATCTTAATAAAATCCTAGTCAAATCTTAAGCAAGTCCTAATAACATCCTAATCAAATTCTAATAAAATCTTAATAAAATCCTAAAATTTAAATAAATCCTAATGAAACTCTAGTCAAATTATAATAAAATCCTAATTAAGTCCTAATAAAATCTTAGTCAAATTTAAAATCCTAAATAAATCTTAATCAAATCTTAAATAAATTTCAATAAATCCTAATTGAATTCTAATAAAATTCTAATAAAATTATAATCAAATCCTAAATGAATCTTAACAAATCCTAACTAAGCTCTAATCAAATCCTAATAAATCCTATAGCAGATTGAAATCTCAATAATTAATGATTGAATTATTGATTTTGAGTCAAAATTTGCACATCTTTCAACAACTAAATTGACAAAATACACAAAATTTTTGAAAGAGATCCAACTCATCAAATAGAAGATAAATCCAAAACTCTGTTCAAATTGGCCTCCTTCTCCAATCTAGATGCCAATCTTCTAGTGCAAATATTTCCAGCTTACATCATTTAATTGCTTTTAAAATTTGCAAATATGTAGGAAATGAAGTATATTACATATATACATAATTTTCATTTCAATCTAATTAATAGATTATTGAATATCTTAAAAATCTTTATTAACCCTCAAAATTCAATTTTTAAGACTCCAATCAACTTAAACTTCAAAAATCTTTAATTTAATTATTTAATCAAGTTTAAATTTATAACATGCACTTAATACAACTACAATCACAAATTTATAAAATTTCACATGTAGATGTATTACCAAATTCACAAAATTTTCAAAAATATAAACTTCTATTTATTTCACAAAAATCCAAGTTACTCAAATCAACCCTAAATTTGCAAAGCTCTTACAAAGTCAATATCTATCTAAATCACTCACAAGTAGTTTGCTCTCCAATTTCTTTTTTTGATTTGCAAACAACTCTCTATCTATCATAAGCATGTGGTTTTGTACCTCAAGGTCTGAGTTTGGCCCAAATTCACAATTGATCCTCTCTAAGTAATAATTTATAGAATTTTGATGTAGATTTTGTTCAAATCTATTTTTAACTCCTTTTTAAAGATATATACATCAATTATTTATCTCATTTATTTTGATTTGGCTCATTTATGTCCATACAAAATAAATAGAAGTCTCTTCTATAAAAAGATAATATTAGTATTTTTAAAATTTTATTATCTCTTTATCTATTATTTATATTTTAAAGATAATTTATTAAAATATTTTTATTTAAATTCTTCTTTAATATAATCATTCCTTTCTTCTTTCATCTAATGGTTGTATCACTACACGACATTACCTTGTAGCATAAGACTTCATTCAATGATTTAGAATTAATTATAAATCTACATACTCTCCAATTATAAATTCAATTATTTTTTAATATATAATTAAAATGGTAATACATACTAATCTTAAAATATATCTCATAGATATAATAATTACTTATCTATATGATTTTTTTGAAATATATATATATATATAAGGATATATATTTTAAAATTTCACAAAATCTTCTAGGATATTTTAGAAATTTCTTAGTTAGTAGAAGTTGCTTAAAAAGCTTCTTAATATATAGAAGTAGTTTGAAAAGCTTTATAGTTATTAGAAAGAATTCAAGAAGCTTCATAGTATGATGGAAGTTATTGAAAAAGCTTCTTAGTGTGATGGAAGTTGTTCAAGAAGCTTCCTAGTTTGATGAAAGTTGTTCAAGAAGCTTCATAGATAAAAATATATATTGGAGTCGAGGCTGAAGAGTTCTTTAGTCTTGATAATAAATTGCTTGGAATTCTAACTCATATTTCTTAGTGTAGTATGTATATTCATTTAGATAATTCAAATCTTTGTCAATTTCTTCTTGAAACCTCTTTCAAGTTTAAATTTTTTATTCCATATTATAATTTCCTTGATAGTTTGTCAAGATTGCGCTCATCTTAAATATTAGAGTTGAATCTTTTTTGTTAGAAAGTGGATTACTCTTTGTTTTGAAGATATATTAATGCTTTAAAAGTTATAGATTATTTTTTAAAAAATTGATATTTTCTTCATCATAATATTCAAGTTTTATTCTTCTTATAAGAAAGTGGATCACCCCTCTCCTTGAAATTCTTTAGGCATTTTAGAGATTTTAGATTACCATCCTCTAAATTGATATTGTCTTCTTATAGATTTTTTTATTTTTTATTTATTTTTTATTTTTTATCTTTGAATGACTGGAGGTCAAGACACTAGTATGATCAAATCTTCTGAATTCAAGTTAGATGCCATTATAAGTACTCTTATTACTTTTTCTACTAAAATTATAAAGATTGAAGGGATTGTTACAAAATTTTATAATAATGCAATATTTGGAATACTATAACTTAGATTGTACCTGCATCTAACTTCTGTGCTTGACGATGTACTATTATTTATATTGTACCAAGGAAATCCACATGTTCAATAATATAAAGAGCCTGGAATTAATCTTCTAGAGAAATATGATAGTACATGCTCAAAATTTTGAAGATTTATTAACCAAATTCAATTGATAATGGTTCTACAATTTGATACTTATCCAACAAAAGGATCATGGATTTGATTGATTGGCATCTTACTTATAAGGTTAGCATTATCATGATTTTTTCTTTTATTTGAAAAAAATTCATCAATTTTAGGCAACTTTGAAGCTTTTATAAAAGAAATTATAAAATCATTTGAAAAACATGACAAGGCTTATTGAGCAACAACTAAGATCTAAGCATTGCAACAAGAGATGCTGTCAGGATAGAGAGAGTTTGTTTCAAAAAAGTATTGGGCTTCTAATTATCACTAATTTTTCAATCGAGTATGAAGATATATAGAAACTCTAAGTTTATATAAAGTTGTTCCTAAAAAGAGCCATTATATCAAATATGCAAGCCTTAAGTATTCAAGAATCTCTAAAATGTAGCAAAATATACTAAATCCTTCATTAATCTTAAGTGGGATTTTTTTTGAACTTGAACAATACATATCTCTTAATTAGACTATCCAAAAGTATTCAAATTTTATATAAAGTATTGATATACTTTTAACAACTATCACAACATATTTCAACTATTGATTCATTATTAATCTTTAGATATTGCCAAAATCCTAATAATAGCTTCAAATCCTTGTTTATAAATATCTACATATTAAATTCTTTATATTTCACAAAATAAATGTCCAAATGCTATGAAAATTTGATAAATATCTTTTTAATATAATAAATCATCTTTTAAAAAAAATTTAGATAATTTTTTTTTTGAAAGCTTAAGATAAGGCACAAATATCACGGACATAAGATTTACTCTAATAAATTATTTAAATAATAATATACCAATAGAAGTAGGTAAAATAAATTGATTTAATAATATCTGATAGATTAGCTTCCTAGAAGCTTCATAGACGCAAAATCACCTTAATATATGTCTATAGGTGATTGGTAGGTTAGAAACTTAGTCAACAAGGTAGCCACATGGCGCACATATTGGTAGCTTGTAGAACAAGCTAGCCATGTGTCACACATGTTGATAGCTTGTGGAACAAGCCAAGTACGTGGCGCACATGTGAAAAACTTGTCGTGCAAGTTTGACACGTGTCTTGCAAATTATACATGTGTATGAGGTCCTGTAGAATACCGCCACATAGTTCTTAATTAGATAGTATTTATAGAGGCAAGAGTGAAGCCCTCTTCACTCTTGTCAATTCCTTTCCTAGTTCTAGTCTAGTTTTAAGAGTCTTCATATTTCTAGTCTTTGGCAATAGCCATTCCAGTTTTCTTTGAATATACATACTTTCTTAATTTCATTTTGTGACTTTTAATTTGATACAGTTTCCATTAGATTATGCATCTCTTTCTAGTTCATCTCCTTATTAGATTGACAAGAATGTACTTATAATATCATAGCTTTGTCTTGTCTTGATTTAAGAGTGGATTACCCATTTCTCTTGATAAGACACAAGCATTTTAAAAGTTGCGGATTACCCTCTTCTAAACTGATATTATTCCTAGTATTTTCTTTGTTCTCCCTGTTACTTATCTCGAGTAGTGTTATATATTTTTTGAAGTATTATCATAGCCGAGCTTCCCAAAATGAAGAGTGCAATAGCACAAATACAAGACCAAATGAAGGAATTGATGCTTGCAATGCATCAACTCACTGTACCCTCACAAGGAGCAACAAGGTTATCAAATAATGAAGATATAGATATGGTTGGAGCTGCTTCAATATCTACACCAAGCCATATAATTCCTCCTATATTGGAACATCGTTCAAGCATCAGAGAACCAAAAATTGGTTTATCTGAGAAATTTGATGGTACAAGATCCAAGTTTCGAGGATTCATTAATCAAGTCCAACTGGTGATTGAATTGCAACTGTAAAGTTTTCCAATTCCAGGATTACAAGTCAGATTTATTGGTACACTACTTTCAGATTCTGCCTTATCTTGGTTTTCATCTTTTTTGGAATGTCGTGATCCAATATTGAATAATTTAGAAGATTTTTTTAGCAAAATTTTGATTTATGTATGGAAAATACAATGCAACTCGTGTTGCAACCAATAAGCTTTGTATCCTACGACAAGATAATCTATCAGTGACATTATATGCTTTGCAATTTTGACAACTAGCAATCAATATCAAGTGGGACGATGTTGCACTCATAAGTCAGTTTCTCTATGGATTACAATATGAAGTGAAGAAATTGATGTTGAATTTACCTGATCCTCAAACATTGAGTCAAGCAATAGACTTTGCGGTGAAGTGTGATAATCGGCTTTTCAAATTTAGATCTGAAAGTTGTACAAGAGAACCTCAGTGACATTATAATTTAGTGGCAGTACCAATGACTTCTCAATATGTACCTTCAGAAGTCGAGGACATGCAAATTGATGCTATATGTTTCAAGCCGCTTACTGAATAAGAAAAGACTCGACGTCGTCAAGAAGGATTATGCTTGTATTATGGAGAATCTAAACACACTGCTCAAAATTATCCAAAGAAACGATGCAACCACAAGATGAGGAGTACGACTGTCAAAAAAGACAATATGTCAGAAAACGAGTTTGTCCAGCCACAATAAGGACCGTGCGGCTGGGATCTTGTACAATTTCTAATGAAGGTCCTAACCTCTCCTCACAACCATCTTCTTGTTTTATAATAGATGTGTATTTAGGACCTAATAATTACAAAGCCTCTACTTTAATAGATTCGGGAGCCTCAACTTGTTTTTTAGATGAAGAATTTACTAAAAGCCATAGAATACAGATAGTACAAAAATATAAACCCGTATACATAGAAATCATAGATGGTCATCCTTTATCTTCTGGAGATGTTACTCATGAAACACTTCCTCTAGATGTAGTAGTAAATGGCCATAATAGTTGCGTAATTTTTAACATAATTAGATCTCCCTCTATTCCAATTATTCTAGGTCTATCATGGTTAGAAAAATACAACCCTCAAATAGATTGGATTTCTCGTACTCTGAACTTTTCTAAAAGTATAGCTAACAATATAGTTAATCAAGTAAGAAATCACAAGTCTAGTAGAATTAAACCTGCGTTTGTAGGTGCAAGAGCTTTCTTGCACGCTGCAGAAGAAGGATCACCTTTTGTCATTTATGCTACACCTATTTCCAACGATGGAAAGACTTCAAGTAGCATTCCAAGTCAATATCAAGATTATTAAGACGTTTTTGAGAAAAAGAATGCAGATATTCTTCCAAAGCATCGTCCATATGATTGTTCAATCGACCTTAAAGAAGGAACTCAGCCACCATTTGGACCAATCTATAGTTTATCACAAGATGAATTGGCTGAACTCAAGGCGTATATTGATAAGAATTTGGCCAAGAATTTCATACGCCATTCTAAATCTCCAACAAGAGCTCCAATTCTATTTGTGAAGAAAAAAGATGGATCATTGCGGATGTGTGTTGACTATCAAGGACTCAACAAGATCACAATTAAGAACAAATATCCATTACCTCTAATATTAGGACTCCTTGACCAGTTGAATCAAGCTAGGATCTATACAAAAATAGATCTAAGAGGATCATACAATCTAGTATGCATCAAAGAAGGAGATGAATGGAAAACTGTATTTCGAATCAAATACGGACATTTTGAATATAATGTCATGCCTTTTGGACTTACGAATGCACCAGCTACTTTTCAACATCTCATGAATGATGTTTTTCATAAATTCTTAGATAATTTTATTGTCTGCTATCTAGATGACATTTTGATCTATTCTAAGAATGTAGAAGAATATGAAATATATGTTTGTCAAGTATTATAAAAACTTAGAGATGCAGGATTGTACGCCAAGATAGAAAAGTGTGTATTTCACACTACTCAAGTTGATTTCTTAGGATACATCATTTCAAATGATGGTCTCATAATAGATCCTAAGAAAGTCCAAACAATCATGAACTGGAAGATTCCAAAGACGATAAGAGATGTCCAATATTTTTTGGGATTCACCAATTATTATCGGATCTTCATCAAAGATTTCTTTTGTGTTGCGGCTCCACTTACACGTTTGACTTATAAAGACAAACTCCAATGGAATCAAGAAGCGGAAGCAGAATTTGAAGCTTTGAAGACATTGTTTGTTTCTGCACCAATCTTGTATTGTGTAGATTTTTTTAAGGCGTTTTTTGTGGAAACAGACGCATCAGACTTTGCCTTGGATGCAAATTTGTCACAAATGGGAACAGATGACAAACTTCATCCAGTAGCTTTTCATTCAAGAAAATTTTCAGCAGCCGAGATAAATTATGAGATCCATGACAAAGAACTTCTTACAATCGTGGATTCTTTTCAAAAATGGTGTCATTATCTAGAAGGCGCTTTGAGTCTAATCACCGTTGTCATGTTGTGATTTGGCTACTATGTAAAAAAATTGTACACATATATTTAATGTACAATTTATTACTTAGCTAAATGAAAGTCGTATCAGTGGATTTTATTGGTTATAGGATGTGATTAGGTTGCTAGTTTAGAAAGGATCTATTAAAAGGATTATTATTAAGATTTATACAACCTTATTTTCTTTCTAGTAGTGACTTTTGAAGTTAATTTTATATTGATAGTAACTTGTGTATATCTTAAGTCACCTTTGTTAGACATTGGTGATCCTTAAGATCTTATTTACTTCTTTTATTTAGTGCTTAAAGCACCAAGTATGTAAATCTTATAAGAAGAAGGATTAGAAAAGGGTTTTTAGTGTAAAAAGGGTAGTTTGGCCATCCATGTGGATGAATAGAGGTGGATGATAAAAATCTCTATTCTAATTGACCAAAAATCATGTCCAATGGGCTTCAAGGAGGCTGCTTGAGGGTTTATTAGGAGTTCGGGTTTGTTTTTGGAGGGAGTCGAACATCAGGGGCTAGGATCATAAGGTTAAGGTTTTTGGATCTGGTTTAGGTGCAAATTTTGTGTGATGTTCACTTTTTATGAAGAAGTTATAGGCGCCCAAAGTTAAGGTGTCGATTTTGGACCTACTGTCACTCTTTTGGATATAACTTGCGCATACACAAAGCAATTGAGGATCGGCAACTAGAATTAGAGAGAGCACTTTCACGGCTACCCTTTTTATATACAACTTGATGAAATCCAAGCTAGGGTGAAGGAGATATTGGGAGTTGAAGTCAATGCTTATAAACTTAAGGGCAGTAAGTGACCCGCTTACATAGTAGTTACATTTTGAGCTATATCTAATGCAATTTGATAGATTTTTGGCTCAAAATTTTCAGGAGTGTATATGCTTATGTCACAAGACTATATACAAAAATTTTGTGGTATTAGAATTTTGGGTTTGTGAGATATAAGGAAAATAGTGCTTGAGTGTCTCTGAGCTAGGGATTTAAGCACCTGCTAGAACTTTTGAGATATTAGACGATTGGAAATGAATTTATAGTTGAATCTTTCTTGTGATGACACTTAAGAGGATTATCTACACTTTGAACTAAATTTTATAGAAACTGAATAGTTGGATCAAGAGTTATTAGACTCTAAAGTTCAGTAAGAAATAGGTCCTTGCGGGTGAATAAAGTTTTGAAGGGTTTTTGTGGAAATTTGAACCCTTTTTTACAAACTTACTTGAATTCAAGAGGATTTACATATATAATTTCTCTTTTGTGAGATTTTTGTATTATTTGTCCTTTTTATTGAAGACAAACGACCTATTGGATTTTGCCATCAAATTTCAAATAAACTCTTCACAGCAAGATATCCACTGTATTCCCAGATAGAAGGCCACGTCATACGACACCATGTATACGGATCACAAGAACCTTGAGTATTTCATATTGACACGCGCGTTGAATTGTCGTCAAGCTTGTTGGAGTATGTCTTTGTCAAGATTCGAATTCATTATCACTTATCGGCCAGGAAAACAACAAGGTTTGTCCAATGCCCTTTCTAGACATTCTTATTTTGACCAAAAGAAGAAGATGCAGCTTTTGAGCAACAAAGAACAGTTCTCTTGAAACCAGAGTAGTTTTATCTTCGAGCAATAAAATCAACATTGACTGTTGATTCAACTTTTTTCAAGCAAATTCAGTCAAGTATGTCCTGAGACCCTCTTGTTCATGATATTAAGAATAATTCTTCCAAGTCTCATGATTCTTCTAAATTCCAGTTCAAGAACAATCTACTATATTTTGAAGGATGTCTATATGTTCCAGAAGGAGAAGCACGTTTACGTGTTCTTCAAGCACGTCATGATTTTTCAGCGGCAGGACATTTTGGATACAACAAGACTTTGGAACTTATATCAAGAGATTTTTGGTGGCCTCAAATGTGGAAGGCAATCAAAGACTTTATACAATCATGTGATATCTGCTCAAGATCGAAGACTCCTTGTCATCAATCTTTTGGGCTTCTTTAGTCATTACCTATTCCAGAACAACCATAGTCTTCTGTTTCTATGGATTTCATCACAGATCTTTCAAGCTCAAGATCTTATGACTCTATATTTGTGATAGTAGATCGGTTCACCAAGATGGCACATTTTGTGCCATGCACAAAATCTATCACAAGTGAAGAAACAGCTAAGCTTTTCATTGATAATATCTATCGCTATTATGGATTACCTAAGGATATTATATCGGATAGGGGAACTCAATTTGTGTCAAGATTTTGGAGAACCCTTTCAAGATCTTAAAAGTGGATATAAAGTTATCTTGAGTTTTTCATCTTCAAACTGATAGACAAACAGAGCGTGTGAACCAAATCTTGGAGCAATATTTAAGGTGTACCATCAACTACCAACAAGATGATTGAATAGTTCTTTTGCCATTGGCAGAATTTGCTTATAATAATACGATATATTCTTCTATGCAACAAACATCTTTCTTTGCCAATCATGGTTATCACCCACAACTTGATGCTTTTGATTTTTCAAAAGTTGATAATCCAGCAGTGAAAGATTTGGTAAATCGTTTGTCAGAGCTACATGCAATAATGAAGGCGCAATTAAAAGAAGCTCAAGAACAACAAAAAACAAATGCAGATGCATATCGCAAGGAACAACCACAATTCAATGTGGGGGACAAGGTATAGTTACTTCGTCGCAATATCAAGACTACTTGTCCTTGTGATAAGTTGGACTATCATAGGCTTGGACCTTTTCTTATTTCTGAACAAATCAATCTAGTTGCATATCGATTACACCTATCGGAGTCCATGAAGATCCATCCTGTATTCCACGTGATA